>OMKQ01095611.1:0-13444 GCA_900302335.1 Phycis phycis
GGCTGGACCCGGACTTCATGCGTTGGGGTGTTGAGGAGACATGTCAGTTCCTCCAGAGACAGGGGCTCACGGAATGGACGGACACCTTCAGAGGTTCTTCACGTTTTGTCCATGATCAATGAATGAAAATGGTTTGCCATTTTAATTCATTGTTCCTTTTTAACGCTAGCTCCCTTGACCACTAATGCTAACCATACTCGATAACACACAAACACACAAGCCCATACAGACACACGCACACACACACACACACACACACACACACACACACACACACACACACACACACACACACACACACACACACACAGTGACAGAACAATGCTTGGTTAGTTTAAAGGGAGTCCACATGACTAACAGTACAACAGTAAATTCCTTCACGACTCGCCTCGGCAATAGAAAGGAGCAAACATGTCACATCATTACGAGTCAACAATAATTGTTGCTGTTGTTGTTGTTGTTGTTGTGGGCCAACAAAAGAAATACAAGAGACTTTGTGGTGATGGTTCTGATAGTCAAGTGCAGAACATTTACTGCACTTGAATGCAGTACTGCATGGCAAATTACGTAAAGTCCTTTACTATGCAGGCTACAGTATGGACAATGAATGGAATACAAGAAAAGGTTTTAAAATAGTGTCATTGAAAAATGACGTTGATGGAGATAGAGCACAAACAAACAACCACAAAAGGTTAGAATGTCGCCGCAGGAGATGCAGAGGCACACAGTTCAATGGGAGGACTAGGAACATGGAATTGAATCATGGAATCTATTGGAATTGTTCTGTTCTTCTGAGCAGGGGAACACTAAAGTATGTGGTTGTCATTAGTATGTGATTTTAAACAAGCTAAATATAAGCCCTGCTTTCTTAATAGGAACACAGCAATTCAACACTTTACAGTAATAGTATTTTGTTTCATCCGGATTACAGAAGTCTTAAACCTCAATTGATAGATTCTGTCTATGGCTAAATTAGCAGACCCTTCTACTTAACCACTTATTACTAGGAATCTACAGGAAAAAGGGCACATGCTTCCAAGTCCCAGGAAATTAACTTACGTCTGGTAACATGGCTTGTATTTTACAGCCCAATTTCATTAAATTCACAGCTTTAAACTTCTGGAGCTTGAGAGGTAAGGCAGGGGACTGAGTCCTCTCGCTGGGGTCCGATTTAGTACGATGATACCTAACAGCATGTACTAAAAGGATGAGAAAGCAATCATGGTCGAACTAAGATTGCTTGTGAAATTAACACAATCCAATTCATACTTGGGCTTAATAAACCAGTCAACATGTGGTTCCCCCTAAGCCTTGAACCCAAAGCACAGGCTAGAGTATACTGTGTACCTGTAGGCACACTTGCACTCACGCAAGTGTGTCTCAAACTCACGCAAGTCATTTTGGGATTGTTGATGAAGAGAAAAGAAGAAGCTTTTCAACCAAGAACTACAGCAAACAAATGAAGATGGAATCTGGAACGAAAGAATGTTTACTCATGTTGGTGGTGAGAAACACGTTTACCCCAAAGGGCAAGCTTTAATTAAAGCACAAAGCATTTGGAGACTTAAAAGACTGTGTACTTTTAGAGGGTAGTAAAAGGAGAACTGTAGCAAACACACAGTCACTCTTTCTGGGCATGAATGTGACGACACTGTAGTCAATATTTTAGTTGTGACAAACCTTGAAGCAAGATAATGTACTGCTACCAACAGCTCAATACTAGCTTGAGATAACAGAAATGTCATGGATATTCATAAGCAGTTCTGTTGTTGGCTAAAATGACTCTTCAGCTAGCTCAGCACTGAAAATCTGTGGCTGCTAAATGCCCTAAATGTAAATGTAAAATGTAATTAAAATGTAATTAAAATGTAATTCAATTTAGTTTCATGAAAAAAAATGTCAATCTTAAACCAAGCTCATCAATGGATTAAGTATGACAATTTATTGACAAAGGCTAAACACGCTCATCGGGGGCAGCGTTAGGTGGTGAACTAAAGGCAACACCATCAAATGCCCCGTGATGTGTGAGTCCCATGTTTCCGGCTGTTTGTTTGAGAATAACGGTTATTGTAGGGGGCAAGAACAGGATCATCTCAACATGAAAGACACCTTGAAGCAGTGCAAACAAAATGAGACCCAATCGGATATGCTCATAGCATTCTGTCCCAATATGCATAACCTAGCCAGGTGGGGGGTTGTTCCCGTCTGAGGCAGATGCATTTCATAACACAAAATAAATCAACAGAATAAAAGAGAAAAGAAACATAACAGAGAGGAAATGCTGATGACAAATTGTGAGATAAAGATATCCTGATAACCAAAATTAAAGGGAAAGAGGAGATAAAAGACATAAGTTATGGAATAGCAGTGTAGGCAAGATAGTCTGCCAAAAAGCTACTGGGTTGAGTTTGATCCCCAATGTCTGCAGTCTACCTGTAGGCATCCATGAGTTAGATATCTAACCTCAAGCAGCTCCATAATGAAGTCACTTTTGATATCATCAGTATGTCCTACTAGGAATGCCTTGTCCTCCTACCTGAGAGGCAGATGAAGGTCATGTAGTCCCCCTGGCCACCGGTGGCCAAGAAGGGGATTTTCTTCTTGGTTCGGCGCTTCACCTGCACAGCGGCAAGCATCTTCTCATCATTGGGCGTAAACACCTCCTTGTTGATCGCTGACTTAGAACTCATCCCTCAGGGTAGCCAGGGGTAGGTGTGGGTGGGAAACCTTGGAACCAGAGGAGGACCAGAACCGCTCTGCATCCATTTGGAGAGGGGAGAAATAAAATATTTTTTCAAGTTCTGAGCTCAGAAAACCATACAACAAACTGTATTAATAACTAAAGAACTAAACACCTGATGTACTCCTGTTATCATAACATACATGAATAGGTCTAATTGAAAATATCATCAACATGGTCATCAGGGAGATAAAGAGAGAGAACAATATAAGTATATGAAAAACTAACTATTTGTTTTAGTACCAACAAATAAGCCATTCATCTGGTGCAAAAATCTGTCAAACTTAATCTACTACTATTCCCCAGCTTTAAACCTCTCTCATAACAAATAGATGTAGAGTAGAATGGCAGAGAGAGTACCGTCTGGCTAATGTCTTTGACAATCCTAAAAAAATGTCATACATGACCAAACACTGGCAAAAGAGTGGCCTCTGTTATGCTCACCATTCACCACAGAAAATGATTGATTAATGACAAGATTTATCAAGATTGATTCATTATTACGTGAGATTGACTGTTAGGGAATGTCAATAATAACAAAAAATGGCAAATTGGTTAATAGGCTAACTGTGTTGTATGGAGAAGTGGAGAATATTTAATATTATTTAAATATTTTACGCATCGCAGATCCCTTTTGTTTTTTTTGATTGTTTTTTTAAATTTTATTTCAGAGTGTCATTGACCCATGGCCTACACAAAACCTACATCCCTGAAGACTTCTCATCGAGCAATAATCTGTTCCCCAACTGCCAATTACTGTTGCTCCATAGCCATCTACAGCAAAGTCAGTCAACTATAAGGACGTATAGATACAGATACTACAGATATAAAGATAACAGTACTGCTCAATATGTTACCACAGAATGTTGCCAAATGACTATGTATACAAGAAATGAAAATAACACGTCAAATCATCCATCTGAAGCTTCAAAAGAAAGTCTTGACGGTAAACTATAACACACAACAAAACACCTGCACTACAAGCAGACAGCTGTCGTGAAGTTGATCTTCTGTCAAGAGCAGGAAATGGCTTTATATTTGACAGTGATTGAAGCCTCACGGCATAATACAAGGCAGAGATATGCTTTTACATGGCTTCACTGGGTTTAAGCAATTTCAAGGTATCGTCTGTTGCATGTGTGGCTTTGATACGGTTCAAAATGGTGTCAACGAGTATTTAGCTTTGATACTCAACAGAGTTCAGTGCTGAATGTTGCACTCATAAATGTACCTGTCCACCGAGGGACAGTTGCACACATGAATATGGTCAGTCTATGGCTGCGCTCTACCCTCGTCAGCTGCAGTACCAGAAGGTGGGGGACACTTCACAGGGTCACCTAGCTGAGGCTCTCTCTGCCATCCCTAATCCGTACAGAGAGCACCCAACCCTCATTCATCCTCCTCCTTGACTCCACTATCCAATGTGCATTGGAGAAGCCTCCAGCTCCCAGTGACCAGTCACCAGGCAGAGGGTAGCCCAAATCCCCCTCAGGAGGCCCCGGCAAAGCAAAACGGGGGATCACAGAAACAGGGGGTGTGAAGATTGAAGGGAGCAAGGATGGAATGAAGGAGTGGGAGGTGGATGAGGAGGCGATGGAGCCATAAGACGGAGCCACAAGGCAGTGAAATGAATCCAGCAAGCAACAATGCTGCCTGGCTTCGGGGTTGACTTATGCAATGCTCTCCGAGCGTGGCTGGAGAGGAGGGAGCAGATGCAGCTGTGTGAGGGGAAAGCAAAGGGGAGACCAACACAGATATATCCCTGCTTATCACCCCATTTCCCTGCAAAACTACCTCCACTAGCACTTCATTAGGCGTGTGCCTGTGCCCCAGCTGACTGCGAGGGGAACAGAAGTAAGTGCTCCCTGGCTCTGCTTCTGCCCAGGGTGTTAATATGGAGTCTGTTCTGTCATTCATGGGCCCTCCGGAGACATCTTGGAAGGGGAGTCTTCAGAGTGGGAGTCTTCAGAGTGGGCGGCGTGGCTACTTTATCCAGCGCCACGGCCACAAGTTAAGCCAATCCACGCTCTCCTCATGGGGCCACAGATGCTGAGACCCCCGGCAGTAGCCAGAGCCTGAAGGCTGGGAGAGATATTCAGAGACTTGGTGTGGAGTATGTTGGATAGTCACAAGCAGAAGGACCCAGAGGGAACCAGAGGTCCAGTCAGTTGCCTATTTTACATCCCTTAATCTCTTTCCAAAGTGTAGGAAATGTTGAACCAAATTGGTGGCTGAAGGAGCTTGAAAAGAGCCATTTCAGGAGGAACTACCCAGTATAAATTAGTCTGTCACTTTGATAATTACATTGCTGGCACAGCTAGGGGATATTTTGTAGATGGTGCTTTAATAGGAGTGGTTCTCAGGCAGTGATGTGAAGTGCATTGCACAGTGCCTAGTCAAACTGAAGGACTACAGGGGTCGCCTTGATTCTAGTAACTTTTCTGTGTGTGTGTGTGTATGTGTGTGTGTCGCATGGAAAATCAGCATTCAAGTGCCTCATCTCTAATCCACATACATGAGAGAGCACACAACAGGGGAACTAAAGCTTATCACAAACTCCACAATGGATACCTATGTGTGAGTGTTTGTGCATACATGCCTGTGTACAGTCATGTGCAGAAAGCTGTAATTAATTGGATAGTCAGCACAGAGCAGAGGCACTCTGGTTGTATCTCCAATTCCACTTTAAGGATACAGAGGAATGTGCTGGTGGCCAAGACGTTAATTACCAACAATGAGGCAGACATTGCACGGCCCCCTCATATGAATTAGGCTAAATGTCTGTGTTCAGCTTCAATCTGTCCTTTTTCTGTAGTACAAATGTACATTTCTCATCTTAAACATACACTGATTCACTGATAACTTATGTTCCTAATAGACGGTTTGCCTATTCAGTTTAACAAGGTTTGATGAACCCCCATTGAAAAGACCACAGCAACTTCTCAGTGTAAATGTTACAGTGTACCTTGTGGCTGACCAATAGGAGCATTGCTCCAAGACTGAATGCAATATTAAGAGAAAGGGGAGACCTGTGGATGTCTGGCAGAAATATAAATATGATTCATAGGAGGCTATTGGGAGACGGGATTATAGCAATAATATTCAACACATACCATCTTTCAAAAAATATTTTTGCCTCTTAACAAGCTACGCAAGATGACAGTCGTTCTGCATGGTGTCCCACAGTTAGCCATCACACACACACACACACACAAAACAATTGGATAATATATATATATATATATATATATATATATATATATATAGATATATATATATCTCTAGCAGCACCATTTAACATTTCAAAAGAGAGCTGTTACGATACAGACATAAGCTAACTTTGTTGTTTTTTCCCCATTGTAAATTCTGAAAGGGTTGAATTGGTTAGAACACATTTTTTATTGGATTAACGCTTCAAAAAGCAGAAGACGCCAGGCGAGGCATGGAGCACCGCATCAGGCGGTATCACATGGTAGAAATGACAAAACCCGTTTGAAGATACGAATGAAGGTCTTGCTCTGTGTTTAATTGTATGTTCAATGAAGGTTTGAGCAGTGCTGGAAGTTATCGAGTGGCTGTATGAGGCACTGGTGTGAGCGCCCTCATTATGACCCACTTCAGTTGGTTCAAAAGTAAAGAGATGTCAAGGCACTGCTGCAATTCGACCTCAACTACTATATCAGAACTTAAAAACTAAACACAGTTCAAGTTCACATTCTGCATGTACATTCAGAAGGTACTTGGTACTTAAATGAGGTATCACCACCTGCTCGGGATTTGAAGACAAAGCAGGCTGCCTTTTGGTTAAGAAAAATTTTTGAGAAAAGGTCAGCACTAAGCAAAATGTTCACCTCTCTTTTTGTTACCGCGTAAACACATTTCGACATTGTTTAGCAGTGATATTCAAATGAGTTAGCATTCAATATAGGCTACTTCAAATGGGGTCACCTATATCCACATGCAGAACAAGCCCTCAGTTAGCAGTCAGATCAGTACACATCTGAGCTGAACACAAGGGGAACACTCAGCATTTCAGTTCACACCTGGCATTCAATGCATCTCCAGTGACCACTGGTGATCAGATCTCACCTTCCCGCTCAATATGCAAATAAACACATACGTAATTTCCATTTGCAAAAATCGAATGCATTGTTTTTTTTTACCAATGGGAGGCAGAATGTACTTCCACATACTTAGCCTGAAAATTGTCTATTCCTTGGCAAACCAAATCACCCAAGGTGTTTGACACACTCGTAATATATCTCCATCAGCTTTTCAATATTTTCAGACTTTGTGGACAAAGCCAGCTTATGCAATTTTTTACTTTTTTTTTTTTTTTATTGCATTTTTTTCATTGACTTCAATATTATGGCTTGGACACGCAGAGTACATTCTGCTCACTCGGAGGATGTCAGTAGTGTGGGCGGTCCTTCTGTGTGGCCAAGGACACATTTGTGTCCACATACACACTGCTATAAGAATGAGGCCCTGTGGCCTCTGAATGTTGTCTGAGCAATCTTATGACCTCACTGCATCCTCAAGGCGTCTCTCCACACCTGTACTTAGAGCTGTCTACTTGTGATCAGTTCGCCTAAGACGGATGTTGATACCAGGACCTCTTTTTCATCTCCAATTGCAGTCCAACAAGCGGACATTTCCAAAGAATTCATCTCAACTACGCCCACTTGCCTGTGTCTTCTTGGTAAACTTGCATGTGTCAATTTGGTTACCAACATAAAAAAGTAACTGATGACATCAAACCAGCTACAGCACACAGTTTCACGCATCACAATTTTAGACAAACATCAGACTGTTACTGCAGCACTATAATAGCACTTGGGAGCGAGCGGTGATCCCACACCAACACAAACACAGATGGTGGCTGTTAATGTTCCTAAAATAATGGAGGCAGGGTTGTCTGCTCTGTCTGGGTTTGTGCTTGCTGTTTGCTGATGTTAGCTGTTGTCTCAGTCAGCCATTAAACTGGCCCCACTATGACACAGCTTCAAGAGGATGCACTTGTCATCGTGGCTGTCAAAACTATACACATGCTTTGAATAACATAAATTATTCTAAGGTCAAAACATACACAGAATTTCACAAATATATCACATAGAGAGATTTGTATCAAAACAAGAACCCTTGTCAGCAAATAATGATAAAATAAAATAATTATGTTTTTATAAAATGTGTTATTTTTCTCAAAACAATAGACAAAGGGATTGTTCCTTTGTTACAGAAGAAGTACAGGTTAGTCATCGAACTGGAATAGTAAGAATAGTAAGCCTTTAAACTTACTATTCAAACAATGTTATGATTAAAAGGAACTGGTCTATTGCACACAGTAGCAATCTACTGGATGACTCCATACCTCGGGGGATAGACACCAGCTGGTCTCATTTATTCCCTGGGTTACAGTGTAGTAGTGAGGCATGGACCAGCCATGAATCAACCAATAGTGTGTACCAAGCCCATAAATGATGTCATTCTTTAATTGCCTGGTGCCTTATAACAATAAACCTTTGACTGAGCTGCAGTCCAGCAAGGCCTGAGTGGGTAACAAGATCATCAAATGGTCATCAACAGATATAGCTAGCATGGTAACTAAAGAACAACAGACAATTAGTTTGATGACATTATGCCAGTAGATACAGTAGATACAGCTAGACTAGAGTCTCAAGATCCTGGTATATCAAGGATTTGGCCAGTTTGTTAAGACCCCAAGTAAAATGTTGACAGTGTATATGCCCATGCTCTTTTCATTTTAGGCTGTATTCATTAAATAGCAAGTATGTTAATAATACAGTGTTTACTGCATGTGACTGTAGTCATTTTTTGCATATCAAGGGATTTTGTTTAAGAGAACACAGTGGGAATAAGAGGACATTTTGGGGCATGTTGAACCTTCAATGGTGTTTTGTTCTCCGGCAGTGTGTTTGGAAGGGAGTGTCGTTCTTGGGCAAATTTCCAAATGGAGATAGCAGACACAGTGAGCATTATATTAAACAAACCGGTTTAATGACACACTGTGATGCAATGAAACAAAAGGGTACCCAGCCTTGTGATAACTCTGGGTTCATATTATGGCCTTGGTGCCTCAAAAGCACACGCGCAAAGCCACATACATTTGGGGATTTTCTTTTACACCAATACAAATACACAAAACACAAGAACATGGAGTGCAGAAGACAGAGTGCAGCAGTGGGAAGGGCAGGGGGAAGATAAGCATCACTCCCAGCTGACAAAAGACCAACTTTCTCCAAGATAGCCAGGAAAAAAAAGAAGGAAGCCTAATTTTAGGTTTCGGTGCAGAGTGTGTGTAATATTGAGAGGAGGCACACAGGGCGTCTGCACTGTTCATGGTGTTGCCACTTGTTACCATGCCATGACAGATAGTTTTTTTTCCATGGTAAAAATTAACTGGCTGACCTTTAAGTGCTGACATACAGAAGATTCTAGTTATGGTGGTGTTGGGAGATGATGGTTAATTTGTGCCCAATACAATTAAATTGCAGCATGTTAAAGCATCCTTATATGTTCAATGTATCCACAGCAGAATGCAATACAGTGACATGCAGAGAGATTTACCATGGAGTTAAGTGTTAACTGAAAATAGCCAAGATCTCTTGTAAGTGGTCACCTGAATCCATCTTCTTAAGCAGACGAATGAATAACATCACAAAGTAATGTATTTCAATCATACAAATGACAGCCCTACTACCTGCTTTTATTCATATCCACCTCATCTTATAAGAAATCTCAATGCATTCACGTCACACATTCCACATACCAAAAAGGCCTCAAAAGTGAGGAACATGATAAAAAAAATATAATAACGACTTTAAGGCTTGACAAATTGGTGCTTCCATTGTCTTTAACGCGTATATACTTGATTGTTAAAACGTCTGTGGATTCAGTAAGGCTGCCTGGCTCTATATGGCTGTTCCGCCATAGAGAGCTGGACAACTGCCACGCTAATTGTCATCGGGCAGAGTAAACGGAGCAGAACCAACGGGAGTGCATTGGGAGGCAGAGGGAAGACCTAGTCGTGTTTCCCTGTGCTGCGGGCCTATTTACCCACGACGTGGTGACGTCTTATAATGCACTCCACGCGCACACTCAAATTTGGTTGTGCACTGTTACTGCGTGGCATCTGGGATCACAAGAACAAAAATAACTAGCATAATATGCATACTGCATTTTGATGTGGGCCTAAACTACTGACACGAAAGCGGAGGTGTCATTTAAAAATTCCAAACGAAATATTTACCGAAACAGTTTCTACCGTTGGATAAATGTGGTGAACGCGCAACACACCCACACGCAACGCAGGCACACAAACACGCCACTTCTTTCCACAACTAATGCCATTGTCAACAGTCTACGTGTCGAAAACGAACGGGTATTCACTTTTTAACTTTAAAAGTAATTCATATAAAACAACACGCGTAGTAACAAAGCAGAAGGCTTCTAATTGAAACTAGATAAAGACCCAGTATAAAAGGACCGACTGTGTCGTTCGCTCACCTCCGTTTCAGCGACGTGATCCACGTGTGGTTTACGCGTTTGGCAGTTTCTCCAAGCAGCCAGTGGGACAACTTTTTGAACAGCTGGTATCCGTTCTATTATCTTTTTAAACAAAGCGACTTCGCATTTAACATCGCGACAGTTTCGCTTCCTGAACGGCCGTCCGTCTCTGAACCGCGTGAGTTTGTTTAGCTTTGCTCCGTCTGCTGAGGGGCTCTCGCGCCACAATCGCTGTCTCGGAGGAAAAGCAGAAGCAGGTTCCCAGACAGACGGACCAATCACGTCCAGTTACAACGTAGCTCGCTCTCGCTCTCCCTCTCTCACTCACAGATCTGCAGCCCCACTGTCCGAAGTCTATACTGTACGTAGTATTGTACTGTGACAATACTACGACCGCTTTTTTCTCAGACTTCTCAGACTTTCTTCCTAGCCATGTCCAGTTAAACAGCAGGATTTACATTATAGCACATTATTGTTGTTTTGTATAGTTTTGTTTTCAGTCAACTCTATCTGTAACAGTTCTTTCGTCCTTTATTTGTCGATGGTGAGTGTGTTTTAGCACATAGGCAGGACTATGTTGCCCTCAAGAATGTGTTCCCATAACCATGCCAACCCCAAGTAGTTCCACAGGAATGTGTGTGTGTGTGTGTGTGTGTGTGTGTGTGTGTGTGTGTGTGTGTGTGTGTGTGTGTGTGTCAGATTCCATGTGTTTGTGTTGAAGTTATGTATCAGAAGTTAATCAGTTATTGTGCAGTTTATCTCAATTTGAACTCCATGGATCTTCTGGATTTCTGGTCAACATGCCCTTTGTACTGTCTGTCTTCATACTATTGACCATCACGTGTTATTAAAAGGGCTTGCTTAAATCAAGCTGGTGGTTGCCACACATAACCATAACCACTGCCACTTATATCAATAGCTCGCTGTGCAGGCCATCTTCTGTCATCTTCTTCTTTTAGAACATTAATCAGCCTTGCATCGGCCATGTTACACCCAATCCCAGGCCTATTTACCTTATGGTGAAACTTTTAGAAATTAGGTTTGTGTTTTGTTCCTCCAGTTTTCTTTTAGCATCACCTTCAGACATTGATTTCCAGAGTCCTGTTTGTTGGCCTGTGGTACAGTCCTGCTGGGCAGAAGACACTCTCAGACACAGTGACACTGTGCTCTGAAACCTGCAAGAACACACAGTATGGAGGCATGTCTTCAAGCCACAGCTTGTTCCTAAATGCACTTTTGAGGTTATGAGTCACTTTCCCCACGTTTAGAGGAACATGAAAAAGGCTCAGGGAGAAAGTGAATGAGGCTGGGGGAGGGAATGTTTATGCACGGACACACACAACCAACACACACACACACACACACACACACACACACACACACACACACTCACACTTACACACACACTGCAAATGCACACAGACCGACACACACACGCAGACAGACATACACAAACACATACACTCGCAAATGCACACACATGTACAGACACACACACACACACACACACACACACTCCTACACAATGCACACAGACAGACATACACAGAACGGATGTACACACAAGCAGCACACACAAATGTACACACAAATGCACACACACACTACTAGGAGTGTGCGTTGGTGAGTCTGGGAATTCAAGCTACTCAGCCTCTGGCATGGGGTGGACCGGTGCCACCGGCTCTGGCGCGGGAGCCAGCCTGCACCGAGGGCTGTGTGCTCTACCAGGCTCAACACCTATTTGGAGCTTGCTTGCTCCACTCACCGCACCACCAGGATAGGTTTCTCAAAATTAACCGGTACATCGTATTCATACATGACTCATATGTCGCACTAGACATCACATGTAATCGTGCATGTGATCGTGATTATGTGTTCTGCAAGTGTGTTTATAGAGTTCTGCAAGTGTCTTGCTCTCTCTCTCTCTCTCTCTCTCTCTCTCTCTCTTGCTTTTTTCTCAGAAAGGAAGGGACGGTAGGCGTCCATAGATATCTTCTCCCTTCTCTAGCCTTGTTTCATAACTTTACCACAATATTTTGAGAGTTGTTGGAAGATTGTTCTATGGGCATCTTTAAAAGACATATTGCATACATATTACTCATGGCATATGGCACCCACCTTTATTCTTTCATGTCCATGTTGTTTTATGATTGTATATGTTATTCTTTATTTCGCTGCTCATAATTCATCATGACGTGTCATACTACCCCACCACACACACACTTTGGTTTCCGCTATCCAAAGTCTACAAGAGAAAAAAGACAGTCTGCTTCTGCTGCCGCTGTCTCCATCTGTCTGTCTATATGTCAGCGTTCATGCCATCACCTTTCTTTGTATCACATGCCACACACCTTTATATCACACATACCATAAAACTAGGTAAGCTGTAACAATGCACTTCACGAGCGTGAGAATGAGAACTATGATTCCACTTGTAAACAGTGCTGATCCAATCTGCAGGTGTCTGTTGCAACATGCACGTAGTATGTTCATGTGTTATATGTCATATGTAGAACAAAGCAGCACAAGTCCACGTTATATGCCATATGTAGAATTGGATTTTTGCTTCAGTTGATGACGTGACACCACATCCATTTCAAAGTATAGCCAAGAGGATTTTCTGAAGTACAATTGGTGAGAAATCTGTCCACAAAAGGGCTTTTGTGGACAGATTTCTCGCCAATTGAGTTTAAGGTTCAAAACGTGTCTTGACAACAGTTCTATGATCCCGGGACACCAAGTATTATATGTATCCCACAATGCATCAGATAAAAGAAAGATATTAGGAGCAATGTGTGGTTAAAACGTCTGATCTGATTCGAGCTACTGTTTTTTTCTCCTTTCAGTCACCCTGGCAACATGCTGTGACTTGGTCATTCGTATCAGAAACATCATAATATTTCTGGCATGTATAAGTGCTTTAATCTCAAGGACACAGGTTTTAGTAAGTTTGAATTCAAATTATGACAAGTTGAATGTGTCATTTTTATATCAATTAGATGGAATTAGAAGGGTCACATATGGCAGGTAAGAGGCCATATTTAATGAGATCTGGGCCTTATTTCTCACTGAAATCAAAAGATAGAATGTTGAATTATGCAGATATTAGTCTGTATGTATGAGGATGGGCACATCGGCATATTACCTTGCCTTTTTGTACTGTATTTACTTGCTGTT
>OMKQ01095613.1:0-10139 GCA_900302335.1 Phycis phycis
GTGGGTTAGCTTGTTGGCAGTCTGGAGGATGTGGCTGGGGGGAGTGAGGGGAGAGAATTTAACCTCCTGACAGCTTCATGTATGCTTTTGGTAATCCTGGTGGTGCGACCGCGGAGGCTCCTATACCTTCTGCCGGAAGGCAGGAGGCTGAACAGACTGTGTGCGGGGTGGCTGGTGTCGCTCACAATCGAGGTCGCTTTCCGGGTGAGGCGGGTGATGTATGTGTCCTTCAAGGATGGGAGTGGGGCACCAATGATCTTGCCAGCTGTGTTCACTATGCGTTGCAGGTTATGCAGCTGGACACAGTGATGCAGCTGGACAGGATGCTTTCAATGGTGCCCCAGTAGAATGATGTCAGCAGGGGTATGGGGGCCTTAGCTCGTTTAAGCTTGCGGATGAAGTAGAGGCGCCGCTGGGCTTTCTTCGCCAGTGATGCGTGTTGGTGGTCCAGGAGAGGTCCTCACTGACGTGCACCCCCAGGAATTTGGTGCTGCTCACTCTCTCCACAGCAGCACCATCGATGGTCAGCGGGGGGTGTTCAGTGTGGCCTCTCCGGAAGTCCACCACAATCTCCTTGGTTTTGCTGACATTCAGCAGGAGGTTGTTTTGTTTGCACCACTTGGTCAGAAGGTCGACCTCCTCCCTGTAGTGGGTCTCGTCGCTCTTGGTGATAAGACCCACCAGAGTTGTATCGTCCTACTTTTACTACTATTATTACTACTATTTCTACTACTATTACTTCTACTTTTAGTACGATAACTGCTATGGCTGACTGTTTGGACGATGACTCCGTCCCCAGGAGGTGGTCCACCACGATGAGCTCATCATGGGAAGGAAGAGCTCAGTTTGAAGAGCCTGAGGGGGGCTTTAAAAACAACATGGCTGCCTTATCTTCAGGCCAAATCTTTCTGAAAACATGACATCACATGCCAACCGTTCCCATACATAATAACCTGATGTTCTCAACCACATGATGAAGGATGAGGTGTCTGTCTGTCTGTCTGTCTGTCTCTCTCTCTAGTGTGGGGGGTGCTTCCTGTTTAAAGGCTGCTGATGGAGTGCACCAAGCTGGGCCTGACGTTGAGTTCCCAGCATTCACAGCTACGGTAGCAGTTAGCTTCCACTGGGTTGACCCCTGACACCTCCCTGGCTCCTCATCACACCTCCCTAGCTCCTCCTCCTTACACCTCCCTAGCTCCTCATCACACCTCCCTAGCTCCTCCTCCTCACACCTCCCGAGTACCAGTCTCTATGTGTGCATAATTCATGTAGTTTTAATAGAGAAGCTGAATTAAGTATAGTTATGATACAGTAATAATACAGTTGTGATACAGTTGTGAAAGTTATGATACATTGTCTCTTAGTTTTCTTGTAGTGGAGATGATGAAAGTGGTCAGTGTCTCCATGGTAACGGAGCTGGAGTGTTTCTCACCAGACTCTGCAGTGGTTGGAGGACAGCGTTTCCGTAGCAACACGACAGGGCGGAGTCAGGACAAAGAGACCCTTTAGGAAGGTGAAACACTGAGCTAATTCATCATACTGTTATAATACTACCCTGCTGCTGTCTCACTACATATACTAAGAATCAATATTATCATTAAATAGACCATTTGTTATTACTGCACATTCATTTAGCCATAATATAGAAATAACACCTAAACCCTGAAGAAGCATTAGGTATCCACAGATACTCTGTGGATACCTAATGATACAGCCCCTACTGCTTAATATAGTTTAAATGGAGTCCTCTCTCTCCTCTCTCCTCTCCTCTCTCCTCTTTCCTCTCCTCTCTCCTCCTCAGAGGCGTTCCCTGAGGAGGAGGATCTGCCAGTTACACTCTGGGTGTGTGGAGCTCAGAATGGCCCTCCTGGAGGCCCAGGATCACATGGTGCTGAGGTGTGGGATACCTGGATACCTTCACAGCAGCATGCCCTGGAGGTGGGCCCTCTGTTCCTCCTCGCTCCTCCCATCTCTTCTCCTCTCTGCTCTCCTCAAACCACACCCTGGAGGTGGGGCTTCTGTTCCTCCTCGCTCCTCCCATCTCTTCTCCTCTCTGCTCTCCTCAAACCACACCCTGGAGGTGGGGCCTCCCTATCTCCTCTCCTCTCTGTTTGGCTGTGGTCCACTAGTCGTTCAGCCCTCCTTGACTTCCCCTGGTTGAAGTGTGGTTTGTCTGACAGCTGAAGTCAACTTGTCCGTCCCACAGGGAGCAGGGTGAGTTGTAATGTCTTCTCCATTCAAGTGGAAGAACACAGACAGGTTGGACTTGTGTGTCCTGCAGACTCTTCCAGCGCTGTGTGTGCAGGTATTTAGATAAAGCAGCGTAGAGCTCATTACCGGCCGTCCATCCCTGGTGGGCTGAAGGTCAACATAAACCCTGTGTGTGGTTAGGGACCACCCTGAGAGATGTGTGTGGTTAGGGACCACCCTGAGGATGGGAACTACTAATGACAGCCCTCCTCCATTTTTCAAGTCTCCTCTCTCCTACTCTGCTGCTCATCACACGTGACCATACCAAGGAGTCTGTCTGTCTGTCTGTCTGTCTGCCTGCCTGCCTGCCTGCTAGCTGGAACAGGAAGTTATGCTGCCAGAGGTGGAGGGGCTGGAGCATGTGACCTCTGACTCCCAGTGTGCAGATGTGGGGGCGTGTCTTCAGGCCTGGGAGGAAGTGAAACATGGTGTGGCGGAGAACCGGCTGTCTCTTAAACACATGGAGAACATCTGCACGTTCCTGAGCGACTCCTTGGACATCATGTGAGGACAATTAGTGATTAGCACCCACATTCTACCAGCACTGTTCCACCTGGATTGTGTCTGGACTGAACACGTGACTCGTTCTCCATTAGGCATTAATACAAACTGCATCATGGCACAAGATGTGTGTATAAATAACCTTGTGGGTAAGATGACTTGCATTGCATGAGAACCAACAAGAACCAATCATGACCTCCTGCTGCCTACGTAATATCTCCTGACAGCTGCTGTAAGGACCACCCACCCGGGTTAGAAACCACCCCGGGTTAGTAAACCCCACCCGGGTGACAGGCGTCACACCCAGAGCCTGGAGGCAGACCAAACTCCCACTGGTCCTGATGTTGTGGTCCTCATGTTCGCATAGCATGTAGCTCCATGAAGCTCCCCGGGGCTCGGTGATAGGTTCTTAGTTATCAACAAAGCTCCGCCCACTCCACTCTCCATCGGTGACTTGAAGAGACGTTCAAATCGCTGGTGCTAACGAGGTCATATGTAGCAGTGCCATGCTGTCTTCTCCTGATCTGCATCATAACCCACTCTAGTGGTCTTCAGTCCCATCTGGTAAAACATACTCCTTCCTCCTTGCACCTGCAGATCCTGGGCTGAGGAGACCAGAGCTGCTCTGCTGTCTCACACTTCTCCATCGTCCTCCACTGGTCTCAGTTGTCTGGACCAACCAGACCACCACCCTTTTGACCCCCCTCTATACCCACCTCTAGCCCCTTTAGACCACCAGTACCCTGTAAACCACCCTCTGGACCACTTGGACCCTGTAGACAACCAGGACCATCTACACCCGCTAGTCCAGCAGAAGCTGAAGGACCTGACTGTCCTGAAAGAAGAAGGATGCCTGCTGTTCCCCAACTCCTCCCACCTAGCACCCACCGTAAGATCAACCAATCACTGGCTTTAGGTCCTACAACCACCAATCAAACCCACCGTAGTATCTACCAGGATGATGAAAGGCAGGACATGAACATGTCTTTGTTTCTAGATCAAGGAAAGGATGGAGGAGCTGCAAAGCATACTGAGATGGATTCAGCTACACTGCAGGGACCAGGGATACCCCAGTTCCCATTGCAACCAGCACGGAGTAGCTGGTGGTGGTCGCCAAGACGACCGCGCTCCATCAGAGGTAGGGAGATGTACGCAGTAGGGATCATTCTCATTCAGGAGCTTTGGTAAGGACCTTCATTGTGTACGTGCTTACGTATGTAAGTTCTCAGAGCTCAGCTGGTCGAGGCCTTGGTACCTGAGCAGGTGGAATAGCCACCCTGAGCAGAAATGTCCTCGCGAGGTGATGTCATGGTTCTGTTCTCCAGGCTCGGCCCCCCTGACCCGTGGGTCGGATGAGAACCTACAGACTCTGTCCCCAGCGGAGCCGAGCCCAGACCCTGTCACAGTCCCGCAGTGTCTGGTCACCATGGTGACCGCTGTGGGCGACGGGATCAACTTGGTCCTGACCTTTGACCCTGAGTCACCAGACAAAGATCATGACCCGATGACCCCTGACCCAAGCCACCGGGTCAGTACCTGCTAACAACCTGCTAACCAAACCACTGCATTGTAGAGCTCCTAGTTCTACTGCCAGCCCCACTATCTTATCTCAACCAGTAGCACACTGGTTGTGCGGGGAAGCTCCCAGTATAACCAGTAGCAGACGTTGGTTGTACTGGGAAGCTCCCAGTAGAGCCAGTAGCAGACTGTGGTTGTACTGGGAAGCTCCCATCCCCCACTAAGCATGGTTCTCCTCACCTTCACAGGTAAGCAGGTTCCTCCACGTCTCAGACATGAGCAGTGGTAGCCCAGGTCTTCCAGACATCTCCTCCTCCACCAGCTCATCCTCCACCATTTCCCCCTCTTCCACCACCTTCCACTCCACCTTCTCCCCCTCCATCATATCCTCCTCCACCCCCACCACCTCCTCCACCACCTTCCTTCCAAAAGTTAGCACTGTGGTCCTGCCTACCAGCCTGCCCACCACCTCCGTCTCCTCCCTGAAGGTGAACACCAAAGGTAGGAGGAGGAGATCCACCCACTGGCCTCCACCCTCTGGTCCTACGCCAGCAGAGCCTCTGGACCCCACCCTGACCCCCCGCAGAGCCAACACCTGGCCCCTGGACCACCAGATCTCACCCCGCCCCTCCAACACCACCAGGAAACCCAGGAAATCTGTAGTGAGGACCCCCGGGGTGGGTCTGGGTCAGGTCAAAAGTCAGAATCAGGTGGGGGTCAGAGGTCACAGGGAGGGTCTGTACAGTGTCGCGTTGGGGTCTACCCTCAAACTGGACCTGCCCAGGAGCTGGGAAGACCTCCCCAAGCTGACCTCTGAGGGTAACAGTCTGGCCAGGACCCCTCCTCCACTGGTCATATCAGACTGTCTGAGAACATGCCTGAGTGGTTCCCACACATCCCCAGGACCCCAGCCCACCTCAAGAGACCCCTGGGAGACACTTCCAGAAGGAGAGATATCTGAGGAACATGTCAGAGCCACATCTAACTCCCCTCTCTGCTGCTACCTGGTGGAAACACATCACAGCTCATCGTCCACAGAGGAGCACAGGTCAGCTCCACCTCCGGTGGGATGCAAACCCCACCGGTATGTCCATCTCCCCGGACCAAGCATCACATCCATTGAGCTGCACTGTAGCTCCACAATCTCCAGGACCTCCAGAGCTCCTCAGATATCACATCTGTCCATCTGTTCACACAAAGATCTCTGACCTGGTGGGTCACATGTACCACCTCAAGTATCCCGCCCTCCTCCACCTCCACCCAGACCAACCAGCCCACCTCCACCCAGACCAACCAGCTCTCCTCCACCTCCACCCAGACCAGCCCTCCTCCATCTCCACAGAGACCAACCAGCCCTCCTCCACCCAGACCAACCAGCCCTACTCCACCCAGACCAACCAGCCCGCCTCCACCCAGATCAACCAGCCCTCCTCCACCTCCACCTCCATCCAGACCACACCAGCTCCATGAGTCCTGGGACCTGCAGATGGGGTTGGGTGGTGGTCTGCTCAGAGGAGGACCAGACCTGTTGGTTTTGTTCTGGACCAGACCAGCCAGACTATAGGGGGTCTCCCTCCAGAGCACGGCCAGTTTGAGGAGGTTGAGGGAGAACTAGAGGACATCTGGGACTGACTAAAAAGAGAGCACCACCCAGCTAAACCTCCATCCTGATCAGCTAAACCTCCACCTTACCCAGCTAAACCTCCACCCTCCAGACAATGGCTGGTTACCTGTAGAGGAGACTAACCTACCAGATCAAAGTAGATGTTTAGAGCAGGACCTCCAGGTGGTTACCTGTCAGGATATTTCACAATATACTGTTTCACAAATGTTTTCATCTGTTCTTCGATGTAGTTACATTATATTTGTATATTTATCTATTTTTCCATGTTATTGTTTGAAACAAGTATTACTCTGATTTATATTCTATCTAAATACATATAACATTTGCGTTTAATAAAAGACTATAATACTGTTAAATCAATATGTGATTTATTTTGTGATATATCCTCCAGTAAGTCTGCCGCTAGAGGTCAGTAGTGCCCTACTAACTCTGTCGCTAGAGGTCAGTAGATCCCTGGTAACTGGCTCCGTAAAGCAGACTGAATCAACACCCATTGTAATGAATTATGAATTATTATGAACAATGCAATAATGAACCTACTCAAACAAAGCTTCATCTAAGTGCAGCTTTGGATCAAGTAAATTAGGATACTGTAGCCCATTTGATATGCATCCCGTTTACAAATCTGGGTATTTGTAAGTCATACCGACCGACCGTGGATCAATACTATCCAATATTATTCCTTTAGCGTGGATGAAATAATCTAAAATATTATTTGTGATTGGCCTATCAGAGCTCTGGATCTAATAAACTAGTGAAAGACAGCATTGTTGCAGCGTGTTTGCAGCACACCCTCTGTAATTCTGGAGGGACCTCTGGCTGGCCCGGAGCTGTTCTACCAGAGCTGTTCTACCAACTCTTCCAGTTGAGTTGTCTTTCTGTACTGCATGTATGTGTTGTCTTTTTGTACTTTTTATTTTGCTATCATCATTTCTATTTCGACATGTTGTTTTCCAGAGGGCATTCAGTCACCAAAGTGAAAAGTGAATACAAAATACAGCTTACAAAAAGTAACTACATCATTAAATAACACATCATAAGTTACACAATGAAAGGGCTTAGAATAGAATCCTAAAATATTGCAATACTATACTCCGGGTTCCACCTCATCGTGAATGTTATAAAAACTAATGCTTTGTAAGAAGAGTGACGCTTGATGCTCCTCAGGGTGCTGGGAGGAGGGCGGGGCTCCTCGGGGTGCTGGGAGGAGGGCGGGGCTCCACCGGCACAGCCCGTCACCCAAACCGAGCGTTCCTACCCGAGCGTTCCAGTGTGCGTTCCTCACCGAGCTGTTCCTCCGAGAACCGTTTGTACTCGAGCCGGTCCTATCCGAACCGTTCCAAGCCGAGCCGTTCCAAGCTGAGCCGTTCCTCCCCGAGCCAGGCCCGTGTTCTGGGAGCGTAGGGCGGTTCCAGAACTCCGCCGGTCCGGACTGAGTTCAACAGGAATGTCCCGGAGAGGAAAGTTGGCGGAGTGGAGCCCGAGTGTCGAGTTGGCTTCCCGTGGACCCGCAGCCCTGCCAGTGTGTGAAGGTAGGACCCCGTGTAGTTAAGTAGGACCCCGTGTGTCCACTTCTAGTGAGAGTTACGTGTAGCTGAACGCGACGCTGTGAGTAGAGGACTAACTTGTGTCCCCGTGTTGAGCTCTCCGACGGACTGGTTTTAACCCTCCTACCCTCCTAACCTCCTACCCTCCTAACCTCCTAAACCTCAACTCAAGAAAGCGGACAAGTCGACAGTAATTCCCGACCATCCAGACTACGTCTGCCATGCGCCCCCCCCGGTGTGCACCAGTGTGGTGTGAAACCAGCCCGGTTGGTCGTGTGGACCCCTGGTGTGGACCGGTGTGGTGTGAAACCAGCCCGGTGGTGGTCAGCGGCTCGTCGTATTTCTCTGCTTCGTGGGCTTCTCGCGGATGTTGGCGGACTGCCGGAGAGTTTGAGAGGTTTTGGGGGAGTTTTGGAGGCGACAGTTCCGGTAAATGTCTTGTTTTGTTTGGAGGAGCTGAAAGGGTCTTTCAGAGGGCAGGCCGTTCCCTCACCCCCGCTGGGAGCTCCCCGACCGCGGCCAGCCCTCCCCCCGACCCCCGCTGAGCGATAGGAGTTGGCGAAGTCATCTGTTCGAGTGTTAGTCTGTAAAACACGTGCTGCTGGAGTCACTGAAGTTATTTAAATGAAGGAAGATGACATCGCAGCATGGTGTGTGTGTGTGTGTGTGTGTGTGTGTGTGTGTGTGTGTGTGTGTGTGTGCGGGCGCGGTGGGAAGCAGGTCAGTGGGATGGAGCAGACAGACTGTATTGTTGCCAAGTTACATATCATGAAGTGGTCCAGGGCTGTCCTCCAGCTGGGATGGATCAGCAGTGACATTGTCAACCTGAAGACCACCTCATGACGACCACCTCATGACGATGTTGAGGCCACATGGACTCTGTCTTTCTCTCTGTCTGTCCCTCTCTGTCCATCTGTCTGTCTCTCTCAACCAAACTCGGATGGTTTGGTTAGCTGGTTACTAGTTGCTGTGTGTGAGCTTTGGTTACGGTGAACAGCACCCCGTTAGTCCCACTGTCCTTCCACTCCAACGTGCGCTTATCATTTATCCGTCAACACGGTGAGTCCAACCCTGTGTCTGCGTGGGGTCTAGGGTGCCGACATAGACGCACACGCTCACGTCTTTGTTTTTACACATCTGGAATTCTGCAGGGAGACCTGAACGCACAGGGTGAGGGTTAGGAACCTGAACACACAGGGTTCTGAGAGCATCTCTGAGCAGCCCAGAGGAGTTGTGAGTGCACCCTGGTCCTGGTCCTTGTCCTGGCCAGTGGTCTATGGTCCTGATCTGTGGTTTTGACTGCTGAAGTGAGGACGTTCATCTCATTATCAGCTCAGCAGAAGAGAGAGGAATGAAATGGTACCAAACTGGTACCGACACACACACACACAGCTTGCGCGCAGCGTGTTGCAGGGTGTCCGGGTCGTGCCGCATCCCTCTCCCCTGTTGAACATCTAACCCGAGGGATTAGCATGCTCTTCAATGTGTTATTTGTATTCTGCCTTGCTCATAGTGCTTGGCAGAACGATATGGCAACATGTCTCTAGAGGTCAGAGGTCGCAGCTGATCCTCCTACATGTTGTTGAGACAACATGTCCACACTCCATGAGCTCTGACCTCCACACACCACCCCCTAAGTACACCAATTAGAGGTTCAGCTCCCTAGAGCAAGGCACTAACACTGCAGGCGTAGGGGTTCTATTCCCTGTGTTGCTCAAGAGGTAAAGCAAGGCACTATACTACAGTGTTAGGGGTTCTACTCCCTTTGTAGGTCAGTGGGTGAAGGAGTAGGGACAGCTGTAGAAGGTGTGTTTTTTCAGATTTTCTCACGGAGATAGCTAAGGCACAGGGCGGAGGTCAAAACAAACACACCCCATGCGTCAGAGCCAGTCAGACAGGAAGAGCCACGGCCAGCCTCCCTGTCAACAACTTGCAAACCGTCTAGACGGTTAGTCACTGTACAGTTGTGTTGTGATGAGGCTGTGATGTGATGAGGCTGTGTTGTGTTGTGATGAGGCTGTGCTCTGTTGTGTTGTGATGAGGCTGTGATGTGATGAGGCTGTGTTGTGTTGTGATGAGGCTGTGTTGTGTTGTGATGAGGCTGTGCTCTGTTGTGTTGTGATGAGGCTGTGATGTGATGAGGCTGTGCTCTGTTGTGTTGTGATGAGGCTGTGATGTGATGAGGCTGTGTTGTGATGTGATGAGGCTGTGTTGTGTTGTGTTGTGATGAGGCTGTGTTGTGATGTGAATGGGCCGTGTTGTGATGAGGCTGTATTGTGTTGTGGTGAGGCTGTGTTGTGTTGTGATGAGGCTGTATTGTGATGTGATGAGGCTGTATTGTGTTGTGATGAGGCTGTATTGTGATGTGATGAGGCTGTATTGTGTTGTGATGAGGCTGTATTGTGTTGTGATGAGGCTGTATTGTGTTGTGATGAGGCTGTATTGTGTTGTGATGAGGCTGTATTGTGATGAGGCTGTGATGTGATGAGGCTGTATTGTGTTGTGATGAGGCTGTATTGTGATGTGATGAGGCTGTATTGTGTTGTGATGAGGCTGTATTGTGTTGTGATGAGGCTGTGATGTGATGAGGCTGTATTGTGTTGTGATGAGGCTGTATTGTGTTGTGATGAGGCTGTGATGTGATGAGGCTGTATTGTGTTGTGATGAGGCTGTATTGTGATGTGATGAGGCTGTATTGT
>OMKQ01095614.1:0-14317 GCA_900302335.1 Phycis phycis
GTGTGGCTGTGTGGCTGTGGCCGTATGGCCGTGTGGCCGTGTGGCCGTGTGGTCGTGTGGCCGGGTGGTCGTGTGGTCGTGTGGCTGTGGCCGTGTGGTCGTGTGGTCGTGTGGCTGGGTGTGTGTGGTTGTGTGGCTGTGTGGTTGTGTGGCTGTGTGGCTGTGTGGTCGTGTGGCTGTGTGGCTGTGTGGTTGTGTCGCTGTGTGGTTGTGTGGCTGTGTGGCCGTGTGGCCGTGTGGCCGTGTGGCCGTGTGGCTGTGTGGCTGTGTGGCCGTGTGGCCGTGTGGCCGTGTGGCCGTGTGGCCGTGTGGCTGTGTGGCTGTGTGGTCCTGTGGCTGTGTGGCTGTGTGGTCGTCATGGTTTCTATAAGAAAGGATAACAAATACAACTGAATGAAAGATAACCTATGTATACATTCATTTCACCCATATGCATAATAATATTACCAAACCCAATATAAATAACAATCAAGAGTGATGTAAATATGTCTAATTAGTGTCCATTAGTGTTTAACACACTAATGTGTCTTAAACGTCGATGATTGTGAAGAGAGAAAATAATCACATGGCTACAATCACATTTCTCTCTCTATGTTCCGTCACCGCGGTAGCAAAGCCTCATTAGCAACAGCGGTAACAATACGGAGCGCTAGCCACCTCGTACTTACGCTCGACCATGAAAACACTTAACAGTACTGAGAACAGATGATAAATGCTCCAACATGTTCTGAACTTGACGTGACATGACGTACGCGAGGCGATAAACCAACGTGCGTGAACCGGACGCAATTAGCGTAATGTTCGCAGGGCGAGCGTCTAAGCTCCGAATTCTCATACATTCTGGCTAACAGGAATTATTACTTCAATGCAGTGGATAAAACCCTCACTCTTTCTCATTCGCGCACAGACCACCGGCAACGAAAGTTATTGCACCGCGTAACCGTACTCCATTCCTGGGCCAACTCCCTGCAACGCACCGCCTCCGACTGCGTGAGGTCAGCTGCGACACATCGCCTGCACGTGTGCTGCCTCCCCCGACAGAATGACCAGCACTGAACCAACAAATACTGAACGGTACACACAAACACCATATGGGCAACGATACTCAATAACAGTAACTGGTAACTTTGGAGCCTTTTCTACACAGAAAATAGCAATATGTTCTGTTAAAACAGAAAAAAAACCAATCTGTACTGAATAAGAACCATGAAACTATTACAACCTTACAAAATACCAAAGAGAACATTCATGACAATGCACATCTAACTCTCAGTCATTCATAAAAAACAACCAACAAAATGGAGTGATGGATGGATGGATGGATGGATGGATGGATGAATTAAGATCTGCAAGCACTTCAGCTCACTTCCTCTCAACAGGCAGAAGGTTACCAGAAGTCTCATACGCTTCACTTTAGTCCTCCACTCCCATGTCCTCCAGAATCACAGAGGTACATTCTGTCACAAGCACAGCACCTGGTTGTTATAGCTTTAGTACTTGCCAGGCACAGCAATGACAGCACCCACACTCCAAACACTGACCACTTCATATGCACCCCGTGCACTTCAAGGCAGCAGATACGGTCCCTCCTTCAGTGAACTGCTTCAGAACACGTAGGTACCGGGCTGCCACCCGCTCAGGTGTACGGGCTGCAATTCAGAGAGTGTGGATTTCGTATCATCCTCAGACAGTTTAGAGAGCTTATTTCCAAACATACACACACACACACACTTTAAGCTTCAAGTCACCACTCACACATCTAAATACAAACAAACACTGCGTATGACACAGAGGCAGAGATTAGCGCATACCCTTGTGTTGCACTACAGTCCCATGCTGAAGTCATACTTGACTGAATAATTTGACTATGTACTGTATTTTGAGTCTTACCTGATGCCAGTCTGTACACCAGCCAAACTACCAAGCTCTGCTTTCAGCTGTGCAGTAGTGGGCATGGGCACACCTATACAAAGCTACTGTTCCTTGTTAAATCAATCTAGAACTTCCTATGCTAGGCAAAGGAACAGCCCGTTAAAACTTCCAATAATTAACTTACGATTCAATAGTGTTATACACATATCCTACATATACACAGATATTACATCCGGCACTGTAACTATCACGGCCATGAGTGAATTATATAGGAAACAGACGTGCAATTATGTTGCGTTGTTTTGGTATGTACCCATCTCATCAACAAATAAATTGCTTTGCCAAACAGCGACACAATTTTATTTTTCCATCTGGCAGATTCCCCGAACGTCTAAGCACTATATTGAAGTTTGTAAACCAAGACATGGGCTGAAATTAAAATGCCGTGTTTACAAGTGAGGGAATGCATTTCCCCAAACGTTTCTCGAGCAGTTACCACGCTTGGCGAGATATCGTTCTTGATGCAGCGTTGGGTGTGTTATATTGAATGGAATACATGCTTACAGTAAGCTTATTTTCCTCATACTCATCCATAAGGAGCAGAAGACACATACTCACCGCTGTCACAACTTATATCTTCACCTCATGTGTAGGTCTTTGGTGTTGATGATGATGGTGTTGGTGTCTGAACACCCTTTCAACACGGTCAGTTTGCCATATCGGGGACCGCTGGACCAACACGTGTCAACGCCCGCCTTTGGACGCAAGTGACATCGCAAGAGACGTTGCAACCGTGTGGCCCGATTGACGCAGAGTTTTGGCTTTGATTTCGGCATTGTCAGCGAACCGTTCTCCTCATGGCTCACAGCAAACAACGAGCAGATACAGCAAGTAAAAAAGAAAACGTGTTGGTAGCAGCATCTCTGAAGAAAAGAGACGAAAAGAGATGAAATGGCGGCAGCACAGGAAACTGCAAAAAATAAAAGTGAAATGCAGTGTATGCCATTGGGACACGGAGCTGAAGAAACAGACCACAAGTGGAGAATATATGCTTGGTCTCAAACATTTGATAAAAAAAAGTAAATATGACCTAAAAGCGCTGACTGTGTGGATGTGTGTTGGTATTTGGGTGGGGAGGGGGGGCACGTAAACAGATGAGAGCCGTTTCACACTTTAAATTGTATTTGTATTGCGCCTATATATAGTAAAGGTATAGTAAAGTAAACAAATTATTATTGTTAATACACTGTATCCGACTGGCATCAAATTCAATGCCTGGATTTGATGGAAAAGATTGGGATGATGTAAGTACACAGCTCACCAAAATATACAGAACATGAGTCTAGTTATTTTTAGATATGTTAATGTGGATATTATATATTATACCCTTGAGGAGCAGGAAGAGGTGAGGTATCTCTTGCACAAGGACCTTGCCTACAGGTTGGGCTCTGGACATCAGGGATCAAGCCCAGAGTTTCCCTGGATACAAATACTCCTAGCCTCTCTCCACGGCTTGTGCGTACCATCCCACCGCCAAAAACACACCTCTGGTCATGACATGAATTCTCTCTGTACGCATTTACAGGCAGAATATGTTGATGAATTCAACAATGATTCAACAACGATGAGGGCAAGAAGAGCACAGGTTTCTGGAGATATGGAGAGATATGATAAGATACCTTGTCACAATCATTTCACTATGTCATTTGGTCACCTTTCACATTACACCCTCTGTGTCACACAATGCACCCTGCACATCACTCAATGTCAAACATGTTTACAGCCGAGAAACCACGGATTAGCCTTTGGATCATTCATCACCACCATATTGGAGAGGGCAACTGGCCTGTAAATATATACAAGTAAACTGAGAACTGAGGTTTTTCTGGATAAAAAGCTACTTTAACATTTACATTTCTCAACTGATTTCAATGAGTAATTTTTATTCAAGGGTTTATGATCTAATATGGAGTAAAACAATATATACATAAATATTACACATTATGTTGCCAAAATCCTGCCTCTATGTCATGATACTATCTCCACATTACTTTGCCACAATACTTCCTCTGTCACAACTGTCTGCATGTCGAAGTGTCCTTGAGCAAGACACTGAACCCCAAGTTGCTCCCCGGGCGCTGAACCTGGCAGCCCACTGCTCCTATGTATCATAGGATGGGTCAAATGCAGAGAGTAAATTTCCCCGCTGTGGGATGAATAAAGTATAATAATAAATAATAATAATAATAATAACACATTCTCCATGCTACCATGTCACAATACATCCTCTATGTCGACTCGTCACGATCCTTACTCTGTCATCTGTCTCAATCTTACATTTTGATGTCACAATACATTCTATACATATCGACATCTGTATCACCATGTAATAGAGCCTCTACATCACGTCGTCTTAATATTTCCTCTGTGACACTTTGCCACATACCTCAATCGTTGTTATCTCTGTCCCTTCCCTTTCTGTCACCATTTCACAGTTTCAGATCATTACGAAATGAATAATTCATAACATCTCTGGTAACTTGCAATGAACATTTTCCATTATTTAGGACCTGGAATGGAGTAGGACTATCAAGGGGAAAATAAGTACCGTAGTTGCAGGCCTTAAATCATATCCTTTATACATGTTCTGCCTTTCAAAGGTCTTCTGTTGTAAACAATACTGCCGCATATGCAATGAAAGCAGGCTATTAATCAAAATGTTGAGTGTATTCCAAGGTCTTCCACAATACGACTATAATCTTTTTGGGTATCTTCAGTGGCAAACAGAACAAAAAAGTACAAATGTTTTGAACCTCATAAATTGGGTAAACGCTGCAGTTTTGTCATCCCCGTAAACACGATGAAGACCTTGAACTTATTCCAGTAAAGTCATGTCAGGCCTATATTTATATTTTGAGTCCCCTTAGTCTCCACTCAGAATATCCACGGGTCCTGGGGAGGAAGTCAAAGAGTCATGTCCTTGTCATGACGCATTAGGCTTTTCTCCAGGAGGTGGAATTTGAAGACATCCACTGATGACCCATTTAGAGAGACACAGTCCCTTGGGGGGGGGAGAGTTCTTCTGGTGTTTTTGGGTTTGCGTGAGCTACGGTGGCCCGGAGTGACCAAGAAGGTAATCTGAGGTTCAGAATGTTCTCTGCTCAAAATTCTGCATGCATAATTAACACTGTGACTGCCAGGCAGGAGGGAACTTCAGAGTCTCGGAAGGAAATTAGGTCTCAGAGAAATTACAACCTGAGAATTGTCCAAGTTGATGGGGCCTTACATTTCCAAAACCTTAAATTATGAAACACAAAAAAAAAACCGCTACAGAGGAATAAAATGTGCTTCGATACAAAACTTGAGTCCTATAAACCATCAAATCAACTTGGCCGCAGGAAAAATTATGCCCAGGGAAAACTACAAAAATGATGTCTGTGGCCCCTATCGGTGTTCCTGTATACATAATACCATAACTAGTATAAAAACAAAAGTGAATGGGTGAATCACTGTGAAATGTTTGGTGGGACCACAACATGTGTCTGATTGTCGACTAGACATTAGCAAATATGTTGACGGACATGCTGGCGGACATGCTTACTCTCAATACTGCTAATTTCATGGGTCCTAAAAACAATACTGTTTCTGTCTGTCTATCAATTCAGCCGTAGATCGACACTTTCCTGCTGCTTTGCTTTTGATTATTGATTCATTCGGCCATCATCTCATATTTGTTCTAAGATCATTTGTTTCAAGCAACAATAGGACAGGAAAAGTAAACAAATGTCCTCGGATTAACGTTTCTCTCACAACAGAAATCAATAGTGTTCAGCACAAAACCTGCATTGTGGCAAAAAATAGATTCTTGATTGTAGTGTACCCTCTGCATATATTGTACGTATGTTCCTACCTGTTTTCACAATGGTCAATGATCACTCATGATTACTCATTTATGCTATTGGTGTCATGTGTGCGATGTGAGTGATGGAGGACTATGGAGGTGATTAAATGTCCTCATATTTCCTGCTTAGTAAGAAGAGTACGATCATTACTTAAAGCCTGCCACTGGTAGCTAGAATATATTCCGATTGAAGTATGTTGCTGCCAAGTAAAACAAACTGCCATTCCAGAGACCCAGTGCTTCGGTGTCTTGTTGTTTTTCAAAGAAGAGGCGCTATTCGGGTTGAAGACGCCAGTGACTCAGACGAGGCCATCATGTTGGTCTGCTTGACTGCACACAATTCTGGCTGGGAAACGGACTCAGTTTGCATTCATGGTGAAAGTCCTCTGCAGCCTGGGCGCTACTGGCCATGACAATATCTCTAATGAGCGTGCCCTTCACACGCACTGGAAATAACAACGCCAGCTCTGCACATGTGAGCACCAGCCACTTGAGAAAGACAGCCATCCAACTGGAAAAGCTTCTGAACACACACCAAGAGCAGCAGTGCATTTCCATGCTATGGTTCAAGGCAAACGACCTTGGACACCGTAGAAGCCATTATCTAAGTGCTTAATGTGTTCTAGATCCATCACCTCAGATGTGTGAGGAGCTGCTCTGTGTTGGCTTCTGACGCACGCCATTGGCTGCATTAGTCAGGCTGACCATTGCAAGCAATGGCTTGCATCGGAAGCCACTGGTTGCATTGGTCAGATTGACCATTCTATTTTTTGTCAATCTTAAATTTTTAGTAATTTGTCGAAAACAGTTATGAAATGTTAACTAACTATTAACTATGAGTGTCTTTAATTTGGAAAAATACAATTGAAGTTCCTGGGTGCAAGGTCAACTGTATCATATTGGCCCCCTGGCGAGGAATCGGAGCACGTTTGACCCAGCTAATTGAAGCAACCAAAATAATTTCCATACGGAATAATGCTCTGCCAAATGTGCCGTTGCATAGCAACAACAGTGATGCAGCATTTTTCTCCTCTTACGTGCAACAGTCTGAGACGTGTGCTGTGTGAAAGCGACAGGGCATTCGGGGCAAAAAAGTCACGGAAGCCTTAAGAGAGCTTGAAGTGTCCTTTAAAATGCCCAACAACTGTGTCTCCAGAGTGGATAAGGGGGCAAGCCTGCGAGGGGAACTCGTCAAACCAGGCCCCCGATTGAGGCTGATAAAATCTCATGCAATAACTGATGTATTCCGCTAATAGAAAATGCTGGCAAGCCCATACCTCTCTCTTTGTTTACAAGAATGTTACTATGACACTCCAAAAACCACTCCCACTCACACCACCCACACAGCCGAGCTGCACTTGCTAGTGTCACACAGAGTGGACAGAACACTGTTATTTTGTTGTGTTCTTCACTCTCTCTCTCTCTCTCTCTCTCTCTCTCTCTCTCTCTCTCTCTCTCTCTCTCTCTGATTTCAATAAAATTCAAAGGGGCTTTATTGGCAGGGGAAACACACGTTTGCATTGTGTATCGTACACTTTAGTTTTTATTTCAAAATTGCTTTAATTGTGAGATAAAAATAGAAATAATAAAAACAACAGTGTACGTACAATTATAAAAAAAATAAACATTTAGCTTTTCTTGTAAAAAAAACTCAATAATTTTACATGTATGCATATGCATACAGATAAGTAAAGATCTCTCTCTCGCTCTGTCTCTGTCTCTCTGTCTCTCTCGCTCTGTGTCTCTGTCTCTCTCGCTCTCTCTCTCTCTCTCTCTCTCTCTCTTTCTCTGTCTGTCTGTTTCTCATGTGTGCTCTCTCTCCCTCTCCCTCTCTCACCATCACTCCCTCTCTCTCTCTCTCTCTCTCTCTCTCTTTACATTCTCTCTAAATAAATAAATTAATAAATAAATAAACGGAACGAATAAATCCTGGTTCTCACATTTTCAAAACGAAACTGTATATAACATGTAATACACCCAAGACAAATTAGGACAGAACATGAATCGATTCAGAGTAGCTTTTATACGACTTGGGTTCCAGCCCAACATTTAATCAAACTGCAGTTTTAATTAAATGCGATTAAGTGGTGGGCTACTACATTGATTGATTGTAAAGTGCATTATAAAAACGCTTACTTTAGCACGCTGTCAGAAGACATATCGGCTACTACGCGTAATATGCTATTGTTCATTACGGGGGGGCGGGTCTTGGGCGATGTATTACAAATCAGCTGTTTAATTGGTTTAAAACTGTAGCCGGCTGCGTGTAACCCACCGAGGCTAATTACACTCCACACGGCCCAGACACAGCGTCAAGCATGTGGGTAAGTAGTGCGGGCGCTGCACACTGTATTTATGTACTCCTTTGTGAGGAATCCAGCCACTGCGGTGGGGAGCATCAAGTGTAGCCCGGCCACGTTGACTCGTTTCAATTAACGTCACAGTAACAGCTAAACTGAGCTTGATTCGGTTCAGAACGGAAACAGTAACACTATTCTTTTGGAGCGAAAACTACTCCATTGGTGCAGTGCCACGGAACCCCGGACAACACTTTTGGTCTTTTAATGTAAAAAGAAAAGTTGCCTTACCCCTTTATGCGCTGAATGAAGTGTGACTGGCGTGGGTGATTTCTTTTTTTTTTTTTGAGGCGCTGAAGGTAGCGAACTTCAAAAGATTCAAAATAGATGGAGAGTCCGAAATTACAAAGAGTATTCGTCAAACTCGCACAATACTGTACTTCTACGGAGTAGTAGTAGTAGCCTACGGCTGTGTAACTGTCCAATAATTGTAAATTAACGGTTCTGTCGAGAATACACGGGATTTTTCCGGCAGTCCCCCCGCGCGCGTACTACAGTAGAGCGTGGATCTGATGCACATCGCGCAACTCTCGCTCTCCCCTTTCTTCAGCTCGCGCATTGTCACCGTCACGTGACCGTGCCTCACGGTCCAACGCTCTCCGCGTGCGTGACGCGCGCGCGCACACTCAACCACACCATACGCACACGCGCGCGCGAAATGTGTGGAAAAACTAAAAGCCTCGCTCGGATGCTGCGAGGAAATCTGTGGTATTTTCACTCCGTTTTCTTTCTTTTCTTCACAATCTTTTTTTTTAACATCTGTTAACTGAATGTGTGGTGCGTTTCAAATCCACGTGTTTAATTTAGCATGTAAGCGAGGCCTACTATATTTCTCTCTTTTTAAAGCGTTTTATTTAATATTGTGTTGCCCGTTTCATAAGTGCGGTCGGAATTGATTTACAACCGCTTCAGCCCGGATGAACTGTATCAGTCCTTGGGCGCACTGGAATAAAATCAAAGATTTCCAGCCGTTGCCCTGTAACTTCACTATAAACTAAAGCTGCGTTTTTCAGGCTGTTGCCCGAAGGGGCCGTGAGATCAGGCCAATCAGTCTTGCCTCTTCCATTCTTTCTAATGGCTCCATTTCCCAACGCCACCAACCGGCCCGGCCCATTCAGAGCATATCTTTTGTTTCATTGTTAAAAGCCTATACCCACCACGGCTGATTTATATTGGCTCCATAACTCTTATTCGCGCGCACTGATGTGTGATAGCCTATTTGCTGCAGGTACCTGCGGGCAAAGATTTAAAAGTGGATGTGGAAGCCGTGTTCATTCACTGTGTCTGTGTCATCACCTGCTGCTCTGATCAGTCACCACCGCCCGCACCCCCTGGTTGATCAAAGCCCAATGGGGGAGACGTAGAATGTCAGTGTTGAGATAGGCCTACGTACCGTAGGCCTACACTGGCTTAAAGACAGAGGGAGAAGGTATGCTAGTTGAAACGCAGGGGATAACTCTTCGAACCCCTGCTGTGAGGTGTTATGTGTGCGCGTCCCATCCCAGCAGGCAGTAAATGGCGATCCTGCATCAAATGTCTACGTTTCATCTGCTTCTCGTCGTCAGTACAGCAGCGCGGCAATCTCATGTACAGCAGCTGGTGGAAATGTCTGTGAAGATTAATTTGCTTTATCAGTGGTGTTGCCGCCCCGCTTTTTAATCAATTGCCATTACAGTCTCTGTCTTATACAGCAGCCAGCATATGGTCGTCTTTTGCCAGAATACTTTCCATGTAAGGTCATGTTATGACCCTGGTTGGATGATTAGTGAATAGGTGTGCATGTTTAATTGGTCAGCGTGAGCCCTGCTGATTGGTTTCCCAGGTAGCTAGGTTTAAAAAACAGTAGTGGATCACAGGTAATGTGAGTTTTTGCCCCCCTCTGTTCCGTTTAAAGGTTGTGGGAGATATGGAGGGATAACTTCCATTTTACTGACTGCTTCCCCGAGGCCGGCCATAACAGGTAATTTTGTAATTTTGATCAGATTCCTTGTTCTGTTGACTGTGTGCTACAATGCTCATTGAAAGCCCTGCACCTTGGGACTTATTTATGTAGCAGCCATCTTGGTTCCAAACCCTAGCTGGTAGAGGGTAGGCAGTCAGCACATGACGAGTGTCCAGCATCAGAAGGGAGTTCAATGCTTATAGCTAAATCTTTTGCCGTTTACATTCTGTTGGTTTTTAGAGCGTCAAACTAAGTCAACCGCGGTTGAAATAGTTTGAACTTTGAGGGCAGCAAGGCGGCGAGTCCGACTGCTAAGCCCAGGGTAGCCTCAACGCAAGGTTAGGCTTCAACACTCAACTCTATAGCAATACGTTGTCAATGCAGAGGCTGAAAGCTCTCCGCACGTTGACTGCCGTGAGGTGAACAAGGCCAATGTACTCTAACTTAACACACGGCTTGGATATCAACTGGATGAGAAATGACACCTCAGGCTCTGCTCTGAGACTTTGAGTGTGTATTAATGTATGTTGAGGCCATTACCGGAGTGATCACAGAAATATCCACTTTGACCATCATTTATCATCTAAAATGGGGGTTGTGGAATGACAACCTCCAATGATGAATGTGCGTGTGTGTGTGTGTGTGTGTGTGTGTGTGGTCTTATAATCTGTCCAGACTCAGAGCATCCCTCTCTCTGTCCTATGGCAGTTTGGCGCACGTGTTCAATCTTACTGTTCTTTCTATTCAACCTTTCACTCACTCTCGCCCTCTATCCATCCATCCTTTTCAAGTCTTTTTCACAATTCTTTCTTTCTCTCTCCATCACTGAATTTCTCTGTCCTTCTCTATCCTTCTCTCCCCCCATGGATTGCATCCCGTCACTCTCTCCTCTCTCTGTTCATACCCTCAGTGCTCGTTCACCCCTAATCCCTCTTATGAACTGAACCTATGCCCTGCCCATTGATGGGAGAAAGATCAATGCGCACCCACCTATCAGTTGACTCTATTCCCTCTACATCTCCTCTCATCTCAGCCCAGAGAGTTCTAATCCGTATTACAAACCCCAAAAATGATAGCTGACCCCAAAAAAGGATCAGTTTCTTGAAAAGCTCAGCAATCGACCCGTTCAGGTGTTGGAGTTCAGACTGATTCTCGACCTGTCCATGACCTTTGCACCAAAACTCTTATCGCTTGTCCGTCACACTGAGCGGGGCTGTTTCGGTGATGGAGGCTTGAACAATAACCTGTGTGAAGAAGACTGAACAGCAGAAGACCGTGTTTCAAAGAAGAAGAAAAAACGCTCATCGTTCTCCACAAGGGAGCCGAATTTATTGTTTTCACTCTTCATTCGCAACGTTTAGTGATTCCAACCCTCTCCGGTACCTCTTTGGAATAACCTCCTACACCGCATTTCCCATGAGAGAGGTGAACCTTAACGCGATTCCCCACCATGATCATGCCAGTCCCAGCCTCCCAGGCCTGAACCGTATGTATTGACTGCTAGAATCCAATTAAGAGCAGTACGTTCCCCACTTGATTTTTATGAGCCGACTGATTATTAGATTGCAGCCGACGGGGACAATTGAATTTCAGGGATCATCGCGTGACAGCGAGTGCAGAGGTCGGGCACAGGGATGGATGGCATTGGGGTTGTGAGGCGCGTTGCTCAAGGAGAAGGACGTCCAATCACTATCAAGCATGTCAGTAAGAGCAGTGTTCAAACACCACATGGCAAATACCCCCAACCTTCAAACGTGTATAGCATGTAGGGATAGCTACATCTAGAATGTGTCATAATGATCTTATTATTTTCATGAAGATGCAATGACCCTTAAATAGCAGCATTTTGCGTATTTGTTTTTTGAATTTATTCATGCTTAATTGATACGAATAGATTGGTGAATAGATTTATCATGCTGCAATAAGCAAGGTTAGATTTTGTGTAAGCAGGCCTCTCAAAGACTGATTATGTCATCCTGAATCCTATTTATGGCCAACATTGGTTATCTCCCTTGGAACTCAACATGAGATTTGAAATAAGACTCATAGCTCTGTGGCACATCTTTCAACTCGACATGTACAAAAACATGTGCATTTGGGACATATTGAATCGTCATTGAATTGTTCCCATATATTCCAATCGAATGTCATTTCACTTGGAACCCAAGAAAGTAACCCTTGTCATTCCTCCAAATCCACGGTAATTCAAACTGAAGGTTTTCATAAAATATGTACGAGTTTTGCGTTGAAGCAGATTTGGCAAAATGGCTCATCATTTCAGAGCAGGAGTGACCGTATGCCATGAAAGTGGCTTTTATTTTAGAAGCCCTGTGAGTTGAAGAGCTACTAGATGTGTGAGTCATGTATGCAATACAAGGCCAGAGCATCTCGAAACCAAAGAACATTGAGTTCCTCTTCATGGTGCTCCAGTATTAATAAACCCCGTTCTTGAAAAGACACAGGATGTGAGCGCGCGCGCGACAGCAAAAGCCAGAGATGCAGAAGGCGTAGCCTGCATTATTTTAGCCTTCTCTTCCACAAAAAAACATGATGGCGGAATCAGAATTGCTGCTCTGTCACTGGGCCCGCCCCTTTCACTTGTTTTACGGGAAACTGCTGATGGGTTTGGAGTGTGCTATTAACATTTATACAGCAGTGTAAAGCACCACCTGGCTTGGTCCTCTGGCTACCGGGGGACGGTTTTATCTCGCTAAAGCGCAGTCACACATTAGGCCCTCCATTTTGTGATTGCTCTGCACTTTTATGTCTGCGTTGTTCTCTTGGGTCATCCATGTATCAGTTGTTGTTTAGCTCAACCCTGGTATTGACCCTGCCAGGGCGGAGTGTGTGCACTCACACGCCCCCCCCGCACTCACAATGGACGCATCCACCAAAAGTATATTTATACATATATACTGTATATATATATATATATATAGGGGAGGCAGTAGCTCAGTGGGTAGAGTGGGTGGACAGAGCGGGTCGTCCACTAACCGTAGGGTCGGCAGTTCGATCCCCTTGATCCTCCAACTGTCCACACGTCGAACCCCCCAAAAAAAAGAATTACTGATTGGAAGTTGCTTTGGACAGAAGCGTCTGCTAAATGCCCCCTTAAAATATATATATATATATATAAGTTAGTACATTTGGTTGGAAGTAACAACTTCTCCATGTTATGCCAAGTACTCGCACTCTCCTTCGGGTCCAATGTCCTTAACGCCGAAGGAGACGTCGCCAGCCAACAGGCGCTCAGTGCGGTGCGTGTCCGATCACTCCCTCCACGGGGGAGCGCAATTCTCGCCCACGTCCGTTCCGCTACACTGAGGAGCGGCTCGCGGTGAACACGGCGTTCCTGGCCTCCGTGGACGATGGACGACAATAGACGGCGGGGAGGGCTCGTGAAGGAGGGGTGCCGGCGTTGGGCGACACCCCTGGCCCGGCCTGGCACGCCGCCGAGACTGAAGACCGTCGTGGCGTTCAGATCGCCCCGCTCGCCACTGCCGCCCTGAGGCCCCGAGAGGACTGCTCAAGACGCATCCTCCGAATATTCACATGCTGGAAAGCATCTTCTGTCACCGATGATGGGAGTTGGTGGTTGAGCCTTGATCTCAGAGGGGAAGACAGGGGGGAGAGAGGGAAGAAGAGAGGAGGAAAGAGGGGGGAGAGAGAGAGAGAAGAGCAGCTTGGTGGAAGAGAGAGTTGGAAAGAGCGGTGAAAGACGATAAAGTGAGAAATTGAACGTGATGGGAGATGGAGGAAAGCTCGAGATGGAGACGCCCTAAACCTAAGAATAACCTTAAAAAATGACTTGAAGATTGCCACATATTACTGGCGTCTTCCGCAATCCAATCATCTCCATCGTACTGGAGGCTGGGGGTGTGCTGCATCCCTTGTGGTGGTGATGAGAGTGGAGGAGGTGCTGGAGATGGTGGTGGTGGTGGTGGTGCTGACTGATGCTCAGTGAAGGCTGCAGATCGATACTACCGCTTTAATCCAGTTTCATCTGGTTTCATCTGGACTGCTGTAGGGATCAGCCAATGAGTCAAACACAAAACCACAGCGCCTCCGGGATTGAAACGTGGATCTGTTGAGGAAAGTGGTGTGTGTGTGTGTGTGTGTGTGTGTGTGTGTGTGTGTCACGTTTGTCAATGGGTCTTCTAGGGTCCATCGATCACCTGGGTGACCTCCAGGGCCCACCCAGACCAACAGAGAGTTTAACTTACAGTGGATGCGGCATGGCTCGGG
>OMKQ01095616.1:0-11414 GCA_900302335.1 Phycis phycis
ACGTTGCTACACACACACACACACGTATACACGCACACACACACACACACACACACACACACACACACACACACACACTCACACACACACACACGCACACACACACATATACACTCACAGTCAACCAAGTTACATATTTTATACTTCATAGCCCTAACTTAAAAAAAGTTGCATTGTTTAAATAACGCCCTGTCTTTTATGGAATTACATTGAGGCAATTGTTTATTTTGTTTATTTTTAACATTATTTTTTATTGTTTATAGCCAGAATTATGTTATTAATTGCAATTTGAAGGATTTATTGTATTGTAATACAATAATATACAGTATTATTGCTCACATGAATAGGGTCTGTACATTGTGACATCACTACGTCACATCACAATGGCCGCCTCCGTTCCGGAAGTATAGAAGCATAAGAATTATTTATTATGAGGTGACATAATTGTGTTTGAAACTGCCAGTGTTTCTCATGCGGCACAAGGCCAGCTTTTACAAACAGTACGGTGGTATATTACGTTTATTAATTATTTATTAATTGAATTTACATTTATTTAGGACTTCACATCACTATGACTCTTGAAGTATCGCCATCAAAAACTCCCAGGATGCATTGTGATGGAGGAGCCGGCACAGACGTCACCGGCTCCAGGTTGTCATTGACCAGTTTGGCTTCCATGGCTCTGATCTGGGCGGTTTGTTGTTGAATGTGTGCAAAAACAAACGTCCACATCCAAATCTAAACGTCTGTCTTTTGTTTGGGATGGTGAGGAGGAGTCCGCCTTCAAGTAGAAACCTACAAAAACAAGCAGTAGCACCTGTAGGAAAAATGCATGGGTTTGTCTCACATGAAAGCCACAGGAAAATACTGAGAAGTCCAAGAAACGTGTTCCCCTTTCTTACTTAATCAAAAGCCTTTGAAATCTTGTAAAAACAAAAACAGCCAAAAGGCAGGACAATGGTTTGCGTGGCTTTTACGCAAACCATGGCTTCAAAAAAAAAAAAAAACTGGGCCGGCCTGAAGACAAAAGAGCAACACGTCACAATGTTGGAAACAGAACCCTCAGGTCCTGCAGAAAGCATCTCTCATGATATGTACAGATTACCACATCTCAGCTCATCATAACACATTGTTGTTTGCGTTGTATTGTGCCAAACGCACAGAAAAAGAGCTTTATGAGCCCAAACAGTGGGTTGAGCTCCACGGGCTGCGGTGACAGCCAACACCTGAGATGCTGAGACACTTGACTGCAATGTGAAGCAATCCACCTGAATCATAATCTAGTGAAGGGTAGGAGGAAGAAGGAAGCATAGCCTGCACCCATTCATGCATTCATCCTTTCATCCATTCATGCGAAAGGTACAGGTTGTGTTGGAGAGGGTTTTTTTTAATCAAGGGGGACGGGAGGGTGGTGCGAAAGTCTTTGAAAGCCTAATGAAAACAAAAAACATTTAGCGAGACAAAGCCCTGGGTGGATGTTTTCCAGGGTGGTGTTGTGCTCCGAATCAAACGCGCAGGATGCCAGTCGGGAGGAGGGGGCCGGGGGCCTCGGCTCTTTATCTGATGGCTGGCTCCGCAGGCTAGCGGGAGGCGGCGTGCTAGCGGGACGCGGCAGGCTAGCGGGAGGCGGCGGGCTAGCGAGAGGCGGCGTGCTAGCGGGACGCGGCAGGCTAGCGGGAGGCGGCGGGCTAGCGCGATGCTCCGACTCCTTTGGTCCTTAAAGGTACGGCCCCAGCAGCTGCACCCTGCAGCCGCCCAGCTGCTAGGCCTACCTGGAGACATGCCGAGGGGGAAGGAATGTGCAATGAGATCTACAGCTGGACTCAAACAACAAACACAGTAACTCCTAGATAGAGGAGAATAGAATACAATAGAATAGAATGGTGAAAGGTGAAATTAGGAGCGCTACTCCAGTAAAAGACAAGGGAAAACACCACAATAACAAAACCTAAATCACCCCAATAGGTAGGAGGAGAACCTCTTGGTCAATGCTGCCTACTGGCTGTGGACTCCGGGTGAATCCAGGACCTTCTGACTGTGGACTCTGGGTGTGAATCCAGGACCTACTGGCTGTGGACTCTGGGTGTGAATCCAGGACCTTCTGGCTGTGGACTCTGGGTGAATACAGGACCTTCTGGCTGTGGACTCTGGGTGTGAATACAGGACCTTCTGGCTGTGGACTCTGGGTGTGAATCCAGGACCTTCTGGCTGTGGACTCTGGGTGAATACAGGACCTTCTGGCTGTGGACTCTGGGTGAATACAGGACCTTCTGGCTGTGGACTCTGGGTGAATCGAGGACCTTCTGGCTCCCCTCAATCCTGACCTGTCATCTAGCAGCACAGAGAGCCATGTCGTCAGTGACACTATTAAAACAATCTCTTCCCCATTAAAAACAATGTGTTCATTGAGAAATGTCTTTGCTATGTCTACAACAGAAGCCTCCCATAGGCTGTAACCTAGTAAATGAACAGACCAGTACATACAGGGTGGCAGTAACTCAGCGGGTAGAGCGGGTGAACAGAGCGGGTCGTCCACTAATGGTAGGGTCGGCGGTTTGATCGCCTCGTTCCCCACTTCCAAACTGTCGGCATGTCGAAGTGTCCTTGAGTAAGACACTGAACCCCAACTTGCTCCCCGGGGCTGAACCTAGCAGCCCACTGCTCTTATGTACCATAGGATGGGTCAAATGCAGAGAACACATTTCATTTCCGTATCTGAAAAATACTGAGAATGACCATGAAGACTGAATAAAAAGTATGTAAATGTTATAATGAATAAAACATGTTCCATTATCTTCCAAACTGTTTGGCTCAAGTAATTCTATTGGTCATTTTAGCAAACAAACAGTACATTCATACTCTCGTTTATAGGATTCCTATGGCTGCTCTGAACATTTTACTTACATTCGGTCATGCAGCACAGACTCTGATTGTACAGGCTGAGTGTTCCTCAGCCTAACTTGCAAGTCGCTCTGCAGACGCTCAATGACAAAATGTTAATGTAAACACATACTAAATTAGATGAATCAGTTATCCATTAGTGTGTCTCCAGGGAATGGAACACATGTTATTAAACAAGCTTGAGTTAAGATGTTGTTTAATAACATGCGTTCCCTTCCCTGGAGACACAATAATGTCTGATCCTCACTTACATTCTTCATAATGTTAAAATAATAAAGTATTATCAGCTCTGTCATAAGCTCAAGTCTTCTCAGGCAGCGACTGACTGAAGCACAGCGGGGTCTGCTGCTCATCCAGAGAGCAGCCTGGAGGTTCTGGAGAGAGCAGCCTGGAGGTTCTTTCTCACAGAGAGAGCCAGCGGGTCTCGGAGGTGCTGCACCCTCCCTCCCCATCCACGTCTGGAGGCGCTGTCTGTCATCTGCCCTTTGTGTGGCTCCAGCTCTCTCCACAAAGCGCTTTGAGAGGCTTTACAGTGAAAGTCCCCCCCCCCGGACCATCCTGTCTCCAGGCTCCTGTGTCCTCGCTGACTCTTCCCCTGATTGAAACAGCAAACTCTGTCATGCGTTGGTGTGATCGTTGGGTTTCCATGGGCCCAATTCATGTGCCAGCCATCCTGCATTCAGCACCATGATACTGCAGTGTTTGGAAACGATTGTCGGAAGGATAACGTCATTAACGCAAACCATCTGTTGAACTGAACTGTGAACAGTTAGGCAACAAAAGCAAACAACAAATCAGCCTGTGAAGCAGCACAGAGTGGATGACCCAGCCAGAAGCAGCTGAGAATATAATTCCATAATTGCATCACAGGTAGTGCTAAAGATAGTGGCGAATCAACATTGAACATGTAGGGAAGTAATTAAATGGATATTCCCCTCACATGAACAGGAGCTAGGCTAACGTGACTCTGCAATTCAATGGAGCGAAAGCTAACGCAACAAAACCCTTCTGGAGAAACAACAATGAATTTCATCTGAATCTGACAAGCAATACTTAATTTACAGATACTGAAACAGATACTGACAGTGAACAGGTAAAATGTGTGTGTGTCTGTGTGTGCGTATATCTGTGGTGCGGGCATATCTGTGTGCCCGCACCTCTATGCACACACAGACACACACACACAAACACACGCATGAACGCAGACATGCAGGCATACACACAAACACACAAAGACATACATATACACACACCCCTATAAACACACCCCTATAAACACACACACACACACACACACACACACACACACACACACACACACACACACACACACACACACACACACACACACACTTATAAACAAGGCTGTTAGGCTCACTTCCTTTGGACTGTCTGTTATTAATTGTATATCATTTGAACACTTCCTGTTTGCGAGGCATTGCTCACTTTCCCGGGGTTGACTTGAGGACCACGGCGGTGACATCATCCCAGTCCGGCCACCGCTGGGAAGAGAGGAAGTGTGTCAGCGGCAGAGCGGCGCTCGCGGCAGGCGTTGGCACACGTCACGCCTCTGTGGGAACTTCTCGCCAAACCCGAGCACGCGAAACCCTGGGACCTCCGCAGAACACAAACACCAAAGAGCCTTCAGGCCTGGAGCCCATCGTGGGATCCTGGGGCCTGCTACTGCACCACAGGAGGTCCAACCACACCCTGTCTCTCTCAAATACCTGTCTCTCTCAACCACCTGTCTCTCTCAACCACCCTGTCTCTCTCACCCACCTGTCTCTCTCAACCACCTATCTCTCAACCACCCTGTCTCTCTCAACCACACCCTGTCTCTCTCAACCACACCCTGTCTCTCTCAACCACCCTGTCTGTCTCTCTTAACGGCCCTGTCTCTCTCAACCACCCCGTCTCTTCTGAAAGCAGAATGCATGGAGAGCAGAAGATTCTCCAGTTGCATCGACTATGCCAAAAAGGTACTTGGTTGGATACCCACTCTGGGTTTCATGGAGATGGCTGCATGACCTTGTGCTGTGCCTTGAACTTAACATCATTTTTTGTAGATTGGGAAATTCTCTTCCAACAAAATTTTGTCACAGTCTGTCATCTGACCCTTTGTGACTACATTTCTCTTTACAAAAAACCTTCAGAGGAGTTACAGTCAACGTCCTCCCAAACGACCCTGTCTCAAGGCTCCACACGTTTGCATCATCCTTGCGAAAATCTGTGGGTCTTATTCACGTAGCCACCATCTTGGTTCCATCTTGGTTCTAAACACTAGCCTGGTGATACTACTCAGCAGAATTGTACCACAGCGTTTGGTAATCACTGTTGTAACCATAACCTCATCACGCAGTGGAAACAGTTCAAATGGATCCCATCTTTAAATTTAATTTACGAGAGTGAGACGATCATCATCTTCGCCAAGTTAAAGATGGACCATGCTGCACTGATGTTCCACTGGAGGAACACATTGGAACATCAGGGGAGATGAAGGTTGGATCAGCTGAGGGCAGCAGGTATCGCGCCGGGCATAATCTCGTAGGCGGAGGTTCTTCTGCTGTGATGGGGGTTTCCTTTAAGACACGTTCACACTGTGGAGCAAGCTTGGCAGAAGGTTGGGGAAGATTATCTTTTGTATCTGAACACATGACAGTGGGGGGAGGGATTGCGAGAATGAGGGAGGAACACAAGGTAGGACGGAGGCTGGGAGAGGAGGAGGGAGGGAAGGTGAGAGGGAGATCAGCAGGAGTGGGAGGGAAGGTGAAAGGGAACAGGGAAGTAGGAAGGGAGAAGAGGGGAGAGGGAGGGAGGGAGAAGAGGAAGGAGTCTAGATGAAAGAATTCAACCTTCCTCTCCTGTTTCTGTATCTGACTGTCCATTGTCCAAGCACTTGCTGGTGACTTGGCCACCAAATTCCCCTAACGAGGTTGGAACCCCTCCAAAGTCCAGAGCCAGGTTTGCTGGAGGCCAACACGGGCATTCTTGGAGGTCTGGTTCTATGTCAGTGCTGCAGAGTTATGAACTTGGCCTGCCTTGTGGCCATCTCTGTCTTGGCTCGGGCCAGGGACAAAGTGCTGGGTAGGTCAGGGTTGTGCACTCAGCTGTCAGTCATTCCTTTCACACTTTAACTACAAATAGGGGACAGAAAGGTCAAGGTCCCTGAGATGCATCCCTCATCCACATGGCCAAATCCCTCCCCACCGCCGTGTCCTCTGCATGCATTAGTCTGAAGACATCTGCCTTCTTATGGTCCTGGTGAGCTGTCTTGTGCCAGTCTACCACAGCATCTACAGGAGAGATAACTGCTTAGTCTTTGTGTTTCAGGTGCAAATGGTTTGCATCATGCAAAACCTTTGAAACATCTAACACACACGTGATTGCATCATCACGTCATTACAACAGAAGGGGCCCCAGTAGACCTGCTGTACGACCTCTTCATTAGCCTAGAGGTAAAATAATAGAATATAACAATGTATGTTTATTGCATATTGCACAGCTGTTGTTAGCCATACATCTGATACAATTTTGCGATCAATAGGCTCCATCATTAATTTCAAGCTATAGCTCCATTCAGTACAGAGATAAACATCGCACAAAACGTACACAGGTTTGGTACAACCTAGAATTGATCAGAGTTCAGAGACTGAAGATTGCCTTTCTCCACTAAATGGGTGCACTTTGATAGGGACTGTGAGGCTGTGGCTGGGGTCACTCTGACTTCTGCGGGGTACGCACATTCCCAGGGATGCTATCCACTGGCATGGGCCAAAGTGTGTATATCTGTTTCGTAATGGAGAATCATGACACTCTCTGAACTGGTCCAGACATCGTCACTCGGAGAAGTGGAGATGCTTCTGAGTCAGCGCGCCCTCGACTGTCGGGCCAATCAGGTCCTCTGTGACCACTGGGGCATTTGGGATGGTTACTGTGTGGAAAGATAACCCTAGGAGATAAGAAAGACAACTGTGCATGGATTCCTTCACTCCCCTGGTGTTTGGTATTGTTCAAAGGGGTTTACCTATTGAGTGTATTTCCCAACCTATCGGTCTGTATCTGCAGCCCACAAGATTACAATGGGGCTGGATGTTAGCGTAAGCGCTACGCAACACACTCCATTGTATTCCCCTTTGCAAGGCAGCACACTTGTGTTATCTTGGTAAATATAAAGAAGCCTTTTAAAGCCTTTTAACAGTCTCCTCGAAGTGCACGTTCACATAATGAGAGTCTGGTGAGGTTTTCTGGTTTTCTGTCGTGCAAAAACAGTGAAAACAGAAGGCAAAGAATGAACACAACAAACTTGTGTTCACTGAGACAAAATCACCTGCTGAACAAGAAACTACAAAACATTGTTCATTAAAACACAAAAACATGGCGGTCCGATATCGGTGGTGATCAATATACTGATAACAATACATGTCCAAAATGACAACTTGAGACCAAAGGCAAATCAAATGGCTTTAGACAAGCGTATGGAATTCGTGCTACAGCCTACAGTTCACCCTTGGCCCAATGACCTCTGACCCCTGTCTCAGCTGACTGTGTTTACACATGTCCCAACCTTTAGGATAAACACAATACAAAACTCCTTTTGTGTCGTGTCCTGTGTCGTGTGAATTGACCCTGAGGGAGCACCACAAGTGCTCCCTCAGCTAAGTGCTAACGCTCCCAGTCACGGTGGGGTTAAAGTAGTATACATGGAGGGGATAGTGAGTGACTGCTGCTTTAAAGCAAAACACTGCCTGCAGACAGCAGCTGGACCTGTGTGTCTGGCTGTTGCTACCAAACAGGCTACAGGTAAACTTGTGTGTGTGTCATGACAGTGACAAGAAGCCAAAAGCTCCAGCTGGGGAAGGCCAATGTGTTCATCTATTGTTAGTGCTAACGCTGACATCCAACAAATATCTATAGTCATATATACAGTATGTCTATTTTTTCACGTTTTAGATGATATTGTTAAAGCCATTAACAGGGCTCAGGATCGGCCCGGATGCCAGTGATCTCTGGAAACCTATTTGACTTTAATCATTTATGCCAAATAAATGGCTTATGACATAAGAGCTGGTCTGACATAAGAGCCGCTCTCCCTCTCTTTCTCTCTTTTCTTCTCTTTCTAAACCTGGTTGGCAGTGATGCACACAATATATTTCCAGTGACGTCCTGCTGGTTCGCTGTGCTGTACAAACTCTGTGGAACAAGTTCACGAGTCCAGTCAATTCAACCCCAAGAAGGAACCCAGAGCTGACAGAGAAAGCAGAAACAATTCTCATACAGGATGAACTGTTAACCCGTTGCTCCTCTCTACCTGGTACACACCAGTGACCAGTAACCAGTAACTAGTGACCAGTAACCAGGTGGGGCAGACAGAGGCCAGACACCGCTTTTCAAACTTTGAACAAAAGGACTTCTGTGTCCGGCTGAAAGGAGAAGCTTGGCAGAGCGTAGGCGGAACAAATACTCCACAACAAAGCACTGCCAAGTTCCTATTTCATCTCCATACATCCCTAACCCAACACCAACACATCAGCTGTGTGGACTTAAGTGTTAGTTAAGCCCTGACTGCACAACACGTCCCGCGCTGCAGCGCCATTGTTGTCGGGCGCAATGCGTCTGTTTGCATTAGCGATAGCTTGACCCAATCCACGTCCCACTGCATGCGTCGGAATTTCTCAATTCTCTGCATTTCTGTTTCACAACGGCCCAACGGGGGGCATGGTGGCAGCCGTCATTGATAAAGCACATCTGTCAACAGCAGCACATGACTAAACTCCTCACGGCCTCCAGCTGAGACGCCGCCATGAACTGTCAGCCTTCGCTTGCTCATTTTTTAACATCCCCGCTCTAAAGAGTTAATGTCAACCACGCTCGTTATTTGTCGTAGTTCATTCTGCATCTCTCTTACATAACTTCACCTCACCTCACCGGTTCGCAGGCGCTGGCTTGGTGGTGAGATGTCTGCTGCACTCACACAAGCTCAGCTGTTGCTGCATGACAGCTCTCAGAGTACCGGTGACTGTAGCTTTCACTGACCCCTGCAAATCCCCATCGTCCCTGGAATCGTCCCTGGACACATTTATAGCACCATAGCAACCGTAGAACCTAGTCAGTATCATAGCAACCATAGAACCTAGACAGCACCATAGCAATCTCAGAACCTACACAGCACCATAGCAACATTAGAACCTAGACAGCAGCATATTAATCTCAAGGTTTAGTGTACACATGGTGCAAAGGGCTCTTTGCTAGCTTTTCGGTTGTTTGGATCACAGATGTAAAGGGTTTGAAATGTTAACTAATTAGGAGAAAATACAAAACATAGCCAAGTCTTTTGGGAACTGCATTTCAAAGAAGTTATGCACTGGACAAAGTGAATGTCCTGTTGGCTTTGTGAACACATGGCCCAGCCGTGCCTCTGCTCCTGGCACTGGGCACCTCTAATGCCCCAGGGCGCTCATTCACTTACCCACAATGCACCACAACAACACACTCCTTGTGTGGGAGCCAGGGCCCTCACAGAGGGACTGAACACTCAGGTATTAGTCTAATATGCATGGAGCTAAATGCCCTTTAGCTACCAATCAAAATCACTCACATTAATTAAGAGGAAAAAGTGCTTTGGGGTTTTGTTTTTGGGTCTGTGTTGGAAACGTGAATGGCTGACACTCAAGACGCTGAGCTGTGTTGGGTCAGTTGTTCCATCGGTGCATGCCAAACTGAATGGGCACCATGGCAACCTTAGAACCTGGACAGTATCATCGTCAACTCAATGGCTGGTGTAGAAATGTGCAAAGCTCTCTTTACCTCGCTGAAAAACAATGATTTCTAACATTCGGTCATCAAATGGCGTTCCCTTCTGGCTGGCGTTCACCGGGGGTTCTCGCCGGGAGGCAGCAGAACCAACCTCTGAGCCCCCTTCCTGGACCCCAGCAGGGTCTGGCCGGCTCCACACACCCTCTTCCGCTGCCCAATGCCTGGGGAGAAGCTCCGTTGGCCCGGCAACAGAAGGGCAGGCAACTGGAAGGTTGGATGCAGATGTTGGATGCGGCTGGTGACCTGCTTCCCCGCGTGCAGCTCCGTTCTAAAGGGTAAAGGGTAAAGGAGCATTTAGCAGACGCTTTGGTCCAAAGCGACTTACAATCAGTACATTTGTGGGGTTCGACATGTGGACAGTTGGAGGAGGAGGGGGATCAAGGGGATCGAACCGCTGACCCTACGGTGATGGATTAGACAAGATGGTGTCCACTAAAAGGTAGATGGAGACAGCGCGTTAGAGGACAGAGCCCTCCAGAAAGACATGCGCTACGATGAACTGTTCAGCGGTTATGCTTCAAAAGACGACAAAGAGAATATAATAAGATAGCATGCAGGCCTACTGTGGGATGAGTGTTAATGCAAGATAGGAAATGTGATTCAATATAATCGTACCTCTAATAAATTATAATAAATAAGTCAGTTAGTCAAAAACTGAAATATTAACGAAACAACGAGAAGTTCAAAACTAAGCCTTTTACAACAAAATGTAAATATCTCATATCTACAGATGTATCTCTCACTATCTTTATCTATCTCACAACTACAGATGTTTCTCAAAGCTATTTCATGTTTCCAGGAACCAACTTGTTGTCAAGGGGGCCGGCTCGTGTGCAATGTCCTTATTTCCTCCACTAATGTATGAGAGGTCAACGTTGTATAAGCTCCATCACTCTGCCCTTCACCGCCCCTCCCCGCACCTTCATTAGGTCCAATTAGCAGAACATGGCTGCCGTCCTGCTCGCGGTTACCACGCAGAATCCAAGCAGTCTGTCAGAAGGCATTAAGGCAGGGCGGCCATGCTGGCACCCACCCACTGCAGCTGACCTCAGGGCAGGGGGCCCGGCTGAGGGAGGGCAGGACAGAGCCAGATCTCTCTGTCTAATCTCTGAATCTCTGTAAGAATTAATAAAGAAATGTATAAACATATTCCTTCATAATACTGCAATAATAAATGTATATTTTGTGTGTGAGACTGTGAGAGGGCATGAAAGCATTGAGGAGAACTCATAATGGAGAAGTCCGCCTTGTGTATGCAGGACGATATGAGACCTCATAGCATGAAGCTCTGACTCAATACCGAGTAACACTGACTCAGTGCTGGGGTAAATCCGTCCCCATGTCCGTCTGTACTATCGCTTCCCCCCCGTTATTCCGCTGTTCTCTGGTATTCTTCATTGTGTTGTGAGTCTACAACTCAGAACCTCCTCCGCATCTCAGCTCCTCCTCTTCTCCTCCATGGCCGACGTGCTCAGTCTCTGCGCTCAGGTGTTCGGCTGCGGTCTGAACCACATTTTCCATCTACGTATGAGCTTCCCTTCTCTCGCTCTCTCTCTCGTCAGCCTTGACAACGCGCTGTGGACGTGCTTACGTGCACACATCGGACGTCACAGGACGCCGCTTGGTGTGGTTTGGTGCTTCTGGTGAAGCTGAGAGCCGCCGTGTTTCACTACCGGGATGCAGCTGACGTTGCCCTGAAC
>OMKQ01095617.1:0-10380 GCA_900302335.1 Phycis phycis
CAGCGCCTCCTGCTGGCCGCTGGACAACTGAGGCAGAGACGCGGACACACACGCACACACGCACACAGACACACAGACACACACACACAGACAGACAGACACACACACACACACACACACACACACACACACACACACACACACACACACACACACACACACACATACAGGTCAACCATGCCAGACCTCGTTCTATCCGCGATTAGTAAAATAATCTACATGTTACTTTACAAAGCCTATTACATAAACGGGATATGCTCTGTGTGCACAAAGTGATACAAAAACAAGACAAATGTATGTAAATATGTATGCATTATATCTGGTATACTTTCTATATCTGAAAGAGGGCAAACTATAGGTTCATAATATGCATACAAATAAAATACATGATGAAAATAGAGAGAATTCACATACACACTACATCAGATAGGCCTAAACGTTTGGGTAAAAGTGACTGCGTGTCCCGATGACTGTGGATAATGGCTAAATGCAACTCCACGAAATTGTGACTTCACTTTGGCAACTAGGCGTTATTATAACCTTCCTTGTGCCCGTACCTCTAGCCGGCTGTGCAGCTGGTCCACCTGTCCGCTGGTGCGTTCGTGACATTCCTTTAGCTGCACGGAGACGCGCTTCTGTTCCTCATACAGACCCTGCCACCTCGACGCCTCGGCCTTGGCCGTCTTCAGCGCCTCCTAGTGGTAATCATGAGAAGTATTAACAAGGAAGATGGGGGGGCTCGACGACATGCGTAATGATATCGTTAATGATTGATTTGTTTTTGTTCATAAATATTTACCTAAAGTGTACGAAGCGTGGGTAAAATACTGATAAATGGGTAATGACTAAACAGTGACATGTTATCACCATCAACCTACAGCAATACATGTTCACCACCTTAGATAAGCATGGCCATATTAATTATTAGCATTGCTAATAATTTTGAATTTTGAAAAAACAATTGCCATTAAGGACATCATGTCTTTTTCTACCCCCAGGGGGCATATTAGGCTAAAAGCAAGGCTTTTTTTAACCTGGAAACTGTGTGACTCAGCCAGCGCCTCTGTCTTCTCCAGCGTGGCCTTCTGCAGAGCAGCCAAGGCCTTCTCCTCGTACAACAGCTTCTGCCGCTCCATTCTCAGCACCAGCTTCTTCACGCCGTCTTTCGGGAGCTTCTGAGGAGCGAGCGGCAACCAACAGCAGTGAGTGCAAACCGACCCGGTCAGGAGTTACGCCGACGCTACACACGAGGAGGAGGGCATGATGTACCCTGCGCTGTTAACGCCATGACAACATGGTTTAAACAATAAACAGAAGGCGCGATCCTCCTCAAAGCATTGTCGGTGATTTGATGCCGCTGGGCCTGTGTGAGTCCTACCTGTAGGCAGAGCTGCAGCTGCGCCTCTAGAGATGTGATCTTGTTTTTCAGAAGGTCCTCGTTGCAGCGAGCCTGTGTGGGTTTGAGAGGAAGCCAGACTGTCGAGCGGTGCTGCGCAAAGGAAGGTATAGAGATGCCTCCGCGACGGAACGTCCCTTTTTTTGTCTCAAGGAGGTTGTGTATCTCTTTCACAAGAGAGAACCGATACCAAAGTCAAAAGGTGACTGGGAAGCCGGGGGTTCAGAAACAGAGTGGGGTGTTGTGCGTCGAGGAGGCCCAGTGAACGGCCTCCAAGCTTGATTCACTTTCTGCTGCTTCTATTAAAACCTTTTTTGGTGTGATCTCCCTTTCTGACTTCACACGTGCACACGCACGCACACGCACGCACACTCACGCACACCCATGCGCACACCTATACATAGTGAGCTACCCTGGAAGAAATGCTGCGTGGGTGAGGGCAGTTGAGGGCAGTTGGAGGCAGCAGGCCACGTCTATGCGAATCAAAGTGTGACACAACCTTTCTTTATGAGAGTCAGAGAGAGCGGCAGGTTGCATTCTTCCTCTGCCGAGCGGAGGGGGTGCAGGAAGCTGCTAACCACATGAATTGCCTTCGTGAGGCAAGAGCGGATAAATGACAGCTGCTTTGTTTGCACACACGCTATTTTTATTCAGACGTACACTGTCACTTTGAGAAACACTATAGAAGTAGTAGCAGTACGAATAGTCGTACTATACTAGGATGAATATAAATGAAATATAATTTAACCACAGGAAAGTAGAAATGTGCTTTTCTATGGTTCTTTTCTATGATTCTTAAAAGTAACAATAATCGGGGTATAACGATGGTGAAATGTATGGTGGAATCTTACATCCCAAATGTTGTTGGAAGAGTTCAGCAGGCTGGATGCACTCTGCTGAAGGACGGCCATCTTCTTTTTCAGAGCCTCCTCTCTCCACAGAGCCTCCTGAACAGGGGAAGGGAGGGGCACTTTTCTTTTGAAGTAACGTAAATGATACACATGATGTGTGATGAATATTATTATCCGTCAGACAGAAATCACGAAAGAATGTTTTTACCTGCAGGTACTCAGTGAGTTGTTGAACGTCCTGTCAGGGTTAGAAGAGGGGAGGAGAAATAACATAATGATAATAATAATAATAATAATAAGATAGATAGAACCTTTCTTGGTTATTGTAGTTTCTATGAGCCACTGTATACATTCATTCTCACTGTGGCTTAGATAGAGCCTCTCAAATTGTTCCACCCACATCAATATCTCAGAATAATTTGATTTAGTATTTTTAATTTGAATTTAGTAAAGGCAATGTAAACCTACCGATGCCTTAACAGTGATTAAGCCAGGCCTACAACGGAAAATAAAATGTATATTAGGTGTTGACAACATTTTGTTTTGATATATTATTTGAATCAAATAGTAAATGTCAAACTCACTCTGTCTGCGCAGTGGCATTTTGTAGTATCTTTTGGTCGACAGTGTCTTCAATGGTAATACAGGAATAAGAGGACACTTTTGTTTGGAAATCTTCAGTTGCTGTGGTTGTTTTGATACTTGTTGCTTGTTGTCCTTCAAGAGAAAGAATGATCAACATGACCAAAAGTCAAACATAAGTCAGATGAAAGAATCAAGTGAAGAAGAGGAGGCCATTACCATGGACGCATTTTCTCTTTTTGTGTCGGTACCTTTCATATTCTGCTTAACAGACTTCTCTGTCAGGGGTATTGATGCCAAATATGTCTCCTGCCTTGGTCTATCTTCCTTCTGATCTATCAATGGTAAAGGTTCTAACCACAACGAAGCCTAAGAAAAGAAGAATCAGAAAGAAGACAGATGAGGAACAACAAAATATTGTAATGTGATCACAGTTGCCGACCTTGCCTTATTTTCAAATAAAGCAGTGGATTAAAAAAGTACTAAAGACTTTTTATTAGAAAGGCTTACCCATTTACTCGGGCTCGGGTCAGCACTTCCTGTCCTGTCTGAGATCATCGGACCTCCTTTGGATGTGGAGGTCCTTTGGTTCTGTTCACCAGCCGTCTGAGCCGCGGGCTCTTGGCTTGGATGCGTCACTTGGCCCATCTTTGCCTCTTGGTGTCTCCTTGTGGAACAATAAGTTGACTTCACAGTCCCCCCAGGGAGGAACTCTGGGCTCCCAGATCTCCTTCTCTGGAACTCCAGGTGTCTCTTGTGCTGGAGCATATCCTTGATGTGTTTAGTGTCCAGATCTCTTGTGGGGCTCCGGCACGACGTGGAGTTGTTTCGCCCTCGCAGGCGTTGGTATTTCTCCGCTCTTTGCTCGACCAGACGATCGAAGTCTTTGATTGGAGAGGCGGCGGCCACACTGGCGTCCGAAGCATCCCTCGTAGCCATAGCTTTATAACTGGTCGGCGTAGGCTTTCAAACCCAAAATGTCTGCGAGGGAAACCGAAATGAATTAGAAACGTCCAAAGAAGAGGCAGCGTAGCAGTTCAAGTTGTTTGATAGACACACATCTCTCCCTTCAAACCATTTAATCTGTTTTTCAAACTAATGCCACCATGCCAAAAATACAAAGCGTCGAGATAAGTAATTCCAAGTTCAGCTGTCTCTTTTATTCCACAATTAGCTGAAACCGTCTGAACAGGCCCACGTTCACTCAACATGCTTTCTAATCATTACTAAGTACAAGAAAATTTGAACGAAGGGATCATTTCAGTAGGCTGCAGTAATTGAAGCAAATGAAAAGTTAAGGAACACGATCGAGCCCCTCATGAAGGGATAATCATTCCCTCAATCAAAGGATGTGTGCCAAGTGTGCAGACCTACCATGGCAATAGGAACAGAGGCAAAGCTAAACACCTCAGCAGAAATGTAGTAGCAACAAAATACACAGGATTAAACAACAGGACAAAGGCAAACCCACAGGGCATTCAAAGTCACAACGCCAGAGAGACACTGCCGTCTTGTTGTGGGGAGAGACACACTACACAAACAGATAAACAATCCAACGCGAGAAAAGAGAAGAAGCCTTCAGTGTGCAGAAAATGGATGCACTTACTTGTCAGTAGGTCATCAATAGTATCATCAGAGAGTCGGCTAATTATACAGGCTACATAGGCTGGGAGCAGTTGAGAAGTCGGCCATTTCTCATCTGAAACTTCTTCAGCTCGCGTCTCTTAGGTGTTCCTGTCAAGCACATTTTACAGGAAGTACAGAGAACGATGCCTTCATATGTTCCTCTATCTTAGAGGCCACTCACTATATACTGAATGCATGCATGGGTGGGCCCGAAAGATTACACACGCACTCAGCAAATATGGTTTTGGGATAGAATGTGCCACCAGAGCATGTTCTGTACAGTTGCTACATTGATATATTGTGTTGGCATTGTATTATTACAACTCTAAATTAATTAGGTTACAATAGTGCAATGTTGGTCTGTTTGTGTTTACAGTGTTATTTGTCCTGCTGCAGCAAAGAATAAGCCAAAAGGCACCACAAAGGACATTGTACACAGCGTTGTCGTGATCAAACTGACATAATACTACACGACATCAATACATTAAATATCAGTACCCCGGCAGAACAATGAAATGGAGGAGTTTGCGTGTGCAAATGAGCAACACAGAAGACCAATGAGAGATAACTTTTCATATCTGTATATCAGGAGGACAGCGCTTGCGTCTATGCGTATAATTCGGTGTTAACTTACTCAATAAGAAATAAACCTTGCATTTTGTTTATTAACTTGTACAACAAATACACCGGCACCAACGCGAAGAAACAGCGACACCTAGTTAACATTGTCGTTATGGCTATGTTACCACACGTACAACCGTAATCTCGCGTTGTTTCAGACGGGTTTCCTGTGTATCCGCCATCGTTTTTAGCTCCTTACAGAAGGGCACGAACAGGCCGAAGCAAAAGGTGCCCAGTGTTGGACGAACTAAGCACTTCATCCTTTAAACATGCTGTCAAGGACCGTTTTCGTTTCGGGTATGTTATAATTCATATGTTATTGGCCATGTGTAATTCATAGGACCTAGTTCAGATATTGCACCCTTTCTCGTAGATTAACGCAGAATTGAAACTTGAAGGGTAAAGTGAAGGCCACACATTGAATGACTGACATGCTAACGCTATGTTTTGAGCTACTCGTTAAATGGCACACGTACAGCCCATTGTTGCATTAATGTTTGCTAAGCACGTGTGTAAATGGAGAATCTAATGGCATTTATGTTGGCTGATACCCCGCTTTGCTAGTATTTGCATTAGGCAGACACTAATCCCAACTGACTGAAATCGGTTAGCATTAGCAAGACTTAGCATCCATAGCTGTTCATTGGCTATGCATGCCTGCAGAATGTCACCTCTTTGACAGCTGCAGTTTTAAAGTCTTCAAAACACGAGCAATATTGGAATAGCTACATACATGTAACTAATGTTGATGGTGCATGTGACTACATGTAAACGTGTCCACTTCTTAATTGCCAATGCGTTCAGTATATTGAGCCTGTCCAGCTGATCGCAGCATTGCTTTGGATATCAAGTTTTATTGGAAACATCTTCCGAAATTGTTTCCCCTCTTATGATGTAGGGATGTTTTTAAGTGTTAATGTTCTCGTTTGCATTCCAGCCAATGCCCTGAAAAGCAAAGGTCTTCTTGGAGCAGGGTATGGCCTTTTCTCTTCCTAACAGCAATTTCTTTGCGATCTGTTTCTATCATGGATTTTTTTTAATATATCAGCATATTTCTGATTTAAAAATGTAAATGATCATATCCTTTAAAAAAACATCAAAACATAAAAACCCTGTAAGTCCTTTGCCACTCACTGCCCTTGCAGCTGACCTATCAATGCTAAAGTTGTGTTTGGCATCCATAGGCTGGTCCAGGGCTCAAACTCCCTTCACACGTCCTCCCAGAGTCTGGCCCCCGTTGCCCCTCTGCCTGAGAAGGGAGGAAAGGTGCGCCATGGCCTCATTCCAGAAGAGTTCTTCCAACTTCTGTACCCCAAGACCGGAGTCACCGGTATGTAGCTCTTGGCAGGAATGGTTTGGCTTTCATCGATTTTATTTCATATATTTTGTACATAGATTATGGTTCTGGCTGTCAAAGGTTATGGTTAGGATATTGGCACACTTATCATTTCACTTTGTTTTGGGGAAAGTGCTAGCTTACTGCTACAGTTTACCATGTGCTTTTAATACTCTGAGCCCTCTGCAATGTTTTATTAGACTTTTGTTTGATTTATATTTATTCATCTTATGAACTCTGTACTGAAATTATACTATCCATGGTTTTTGGTCATTTTTGTTCCAATAAATGGTGTCTTCTTTGTGTTAGGCCCCTACATGCTGGGCACTGGGCTCCTTGTGTACATGCTCTCCAAGGAGATCTACATCATCAACAACGAGACGCTGTCCGCCGCCTCCATCGGCGCCATCATGATCTACGCCATCAAGAAGTTTGGGCCGAGCGTCGCCGCTTTTGCCGACAAACTGAATGAGGCGCGCTTATGACTACTATTACTATTCTACGTCGACTTGTCAACCCTCAGTCTGCACCGTTGCATGTGCTAGTAGTCAGCCTCTTCCCCACCTCCCCCCACTCTGTTGATCTTGAATTCAACTTTTTATTGGGAAGTGTATACACTTCCAGGCTATCTAAAGCGTGTGCGTGTGCGTGTGCGTGTGCGTGTTGCAGGAGAAAGTAGCCAAGGCTCAGGAGGTGAAGGACGTGGCCATCGTCGGCCTGACACAGGCCATCGAGGAGGAGAAGAAGGAGCAGTGGAGGGCAGACGGGCGGTCGATGCTCTTCGACGCTAAGAGGGTAAACGCCTCCACCATTTTCCTGCCCTCATGCGCAGGTTCAGCTGGCAGCCATGTTTGCCTCTTGGCGAGGCTTACAGTTTCTTGGGGAGGGGTTTTTGTTGCAAGAAGGAAACCGATCAACCACATTCCTTTCTAATACGAGTACCATCGGTGTTTTGTTCAAGACGTCTGGCTGCCATAGTGGTAAATGCATTATGGAAAGTGTGAGCTGTGCTTGCTCCCCTTTTTTTTTATTTTTTTACATTTGGATATATCACGATAATGTATTCAGGAATATGTCCGATTGCTGGGAGAAACGCTCTGTGATTGGCTGAGGAAGTGGCTGGCTGTCTGTAGAAAATACACTCGAAGCCCAATTCTCCAATGGGAGCCTAAATCACAAATGAGCCTTCACATTATGGGCAGTCACACCACATTAACTCATGGGAATACTAAAAACCTTTTTAGATATCATATACCCCTATAGAAGATGCCCCCCCCCAGTCATTAATTACAAGAATCAATAATACTTTATAATAATTACTTTATTGTTTCTTATGTTCTGTCTCCCAGAACAACGTGGCCATGCTGCTGGAGACCAACTACAGGGAGAGGATACACATGGTGACCAATGAGGTGAAGAAGCGCCTGGACTACCAGATCGCCGTGCAGAACCTTCACCGTCAGATGGAGCAGGAGCACATGGTCAACTGGGTGGAGAAGAGCGTCATCGGCAGCATCACCCCTCAACAGGTCAGTCCTGTGGGGCACGTAATGGAAGGCCGACTGTCCACCAGAGGCTGCTGTTGCTCAACTGTCCACCAGAGGTCGCTGTTGCTCTGCAGCAGGGGTTTTCAAAGTGCGAGACAATGGGCCTCCATTTAGGGAAACGCCAATTGGAATTTTCCTTTGCCACTTATTGCGGGTATTTGTACAATGTATAACGCATTAGTTATCTACTAACTAATGCACTTATTTGAGCAGTAAGACTAGTTGCTACCACAGCTAGCAAGCACCATGTACACCAAACCTTGTACACCAGTTTTCACACAACATGTAGTCCAGTGTGTTTATAAACTGTGTTCCGGTGTCGCACAGTATGAGGTAGAATGCCAATTTGTCGTTTTACCTTTTCGATTCGGGTTATCCATCGTGAAAGATAGTTTTAAACCTCTCACTTTATTGTGAATGCTAGTCTTGTACTTTATACTACACTATGCATTCCATTGTATTTACATTAGCATGCATGTTCTGCTCTGACTTGTTTTGTGTGTGTGTGTGTGTGTGTGTGTGTGTGTGTGTTGCTTTTGCAGGAGAAGGAGAGCATTGCCAAGTGCATCTCGGACCTGAAGGCTCTGGCCAAGGCCAAGACTGCCGCGGTCTAAACTGTCTGGTCTTCTCCTGGCCTCAACCCCCTCCTCCGAACCCCAGCATATTGTCCTCAGTCATCTTTTCCTTACTGAATAAACTATTTCTTCTTTAAGATTGTCTCGGTCAATAGTATGGGTGTGTATATACACGTGAGCTCGTGGTAAATAAAAGATTTACTTACTCGCCGCCTTTCCTGTTGTTTGAATTACAAACACTTCACGTAAACCGTATCAACTCTTCAACGATAGGGCAAACACGATTTATTTTGAGGCACAAAGGATGTCATTGCGTAACTGATCTTGACGCTTGATACATAACTTGTCAACTACCTTGGACCTTTTGGACCCGTGGCCATCGAGAGACCTACACACCTTCCAACGCAAGACACACCTTTAGACTCCTTTCGCACAGCCTACCTGGATGCCCACAACAGTAAAACCACCTGTACTTTGGGCCCATTTACTTGAGGGAAAGAAGTGAAGGGAATCCACTTCACTCTTGACGAATCGTCACGACAACTGCTTACCTCTAATTTTAATTGTGAAGTTTTAATTGTTTTAATTACAATGGACCAGTGGAAATACAAGGAAATCGAGCATTGACAGGTAATACTGATTGAATGAATAAATAGGTACATGTAGTTGTCTTGGTTATAGGGACTTATGTCCATGGTGTGGCTTTTATAGCCTATGATAAGACTTAAAAATAATCTCGGAACAAGTAACTTTTCAAGCAGAAAGCGTTATGTTGTCTTTCTATTTCAGACTGACTGCTAACTTGCTATGTTGCTATGTAACGGCCTTATTTTCCAGGCTACTGTAGTCGGACTGAGGAATGTAATGTGCTATGTGATTGTCTCTAATGTCTGCACTTGTCTTCACTTAACTTATTTTTTTTAGCATAACAACCTCTACGTAAGCAAATTTGGATTTTGTTCAAAACAATTTCGAGCGATGACAACGAAACCCATCAACCCAAATCAATTTGTTCTGTGATGAAAATGATGAGTGTATCATTTAAAAGTGATGGCTATTGGCAAACGTTCAAGTGCACTTATAATTTAAAATCTATTGAGCATATCTATCATCTGAGAAGTTATCTTTCGCTCATCGGGAACGTTTGTCGATTAACTTTTCGAGAGCTCAGCCTGTATTCCAGTTTGGATACTGCTGAGTGGCTCCGTGTTGAACAGAACCATTATCCTTATGCAACTTAAACCTTTCATTTCTGTAGTTTACAGCGAAGAGCGAGAAAATGTTCGGAAACACAGCACCGTTTTCCTATTCCCCGAGGTTAGTATCGTTTTCCATGGCAATATTATCTTCGGATATGGTGCATACAAGCAATCAATAAACTGTCCATATCATAAACCGTTACCACCCTATGACTGTCGGTGACGACAGTCACGGCACCGCCACAATCTCGGCGTGGATGTGGATAGCGGACAGTGGTTAACAGGTGTTTGTTCATGACGTTTAAAGGGGTTTTGTGCCGGAGGAACAGGCGCCGTTCAGGCGAGGAAATCAACAGGATGAACCCAGGAACGCACCGTGGCAGAGAAACAGCACATCCAGGCCCAGTGGCAAGGCAATATACTGTATGTTCACACACACACACGCGCGCGCGCACACACACACACACACACGCACACACACACACACACACACACACACGCACACACACACACAGACACACACACACACACACACACACACACACACACACACACACACACACACACACACACACACACACACACACACAATCCGAGTCCTAATATCCATGATTTTGTTATTTTCAGCACAGAGAAAAGAGCACATA
>OMKQ01095618.1:0-12249 GCA_900302335.1 Phycis phycis
GGACAATGCACACACACACACACACACACACACACACACACACACAGACACACACACACACACACACACACACACATACACACACACACACACACACACACACACATAGAGACACACACACATGCACACACATAGAGACACACACACACACACACACACACACACACAAACACACACACACAGACACACACACACAACACACACACACACACGCACAGACACACACACACAGACACACACACACCCACACACACACAGAGACACACACACACAGATACACACACATAGAGACACACACACACACACACACACACACACACAGACACACACATACACACACAGACACACACACACACACACACACACAACAGGAGACACACAAGATGAAGATGGAGGTTGGTCCAAGTGACCAAGTGTAGTAGTCTCAGTATAACATGGTAGGGGGACGGATTTTCTAAACAAAATCATTCACATGAATTTATGAAGTCCATTATTGGTGAAAATGAATTGGTAGCAGTAATAGCATTTGTTATATCAGGTAACATGAACATACCAAGTAGAAAAGATCTACAGGATTGATACTGTAATCCTATAGTGTCCCTTTAACGACTTTCATTTAATTAATCTAGTTCAGCAATTCAATTATATATACAAATGCATCACAGCAGTACATCAGTAAATCCATCCGATCATGAATATGAATGAATGAATGAATGTCCTGACCTCCAGGGGGTACGAGGGCTGCTCGTTGTAGACCCTGACGAAGATCTCCCCCACGATCAGCTCCTTGCTGTGGTCACTGAACACGAACTCTGAGCCATACGTCTTGTCGTTCTCCCCCTGGAACGACAACCAAACACTGACGCTGCCGCGAGGCTCGCAACGCAAACACTCGACAGGACGACCGCCACGCTCGGCTAGTCGCTAATGCAAGACAACACTTGGTTTGTAACAGTCGTCAGAGTAATCAAGGTCTGCAACATCACTTTCTGTGTGTAAGTAAACACCATATCCCGTACCAATCGATGTCGCGGACCGGGAATTTCCCCCCACCAGACCCGGAGGAAATGGCGACGCCCCCGGTCTTTCCAGGCTCTTACCATGTGGATGTTCCCCTGCTGCTGCTCCTCCAGGAACTCCAGGAGTTCTGCCCGCGTCCCGTTGTTCCAGATCAGGTAGGGGTTCTCAGAGTTACTGTTCAGCAGCTTCAGCACCTGCACACGCACAGCAGGGGCCAGACACACAGACGGGGGTCAGACACACGGACGGGGGTCAGACACACGGACGGGGGTCAGACACACAGACGGGGGTCAGACACACAGACGGGGGTCAGACACACAGACAGGGGGCACTGTGGAGTAAGTGTATGTGTCTCGTGTGGTGTGCTAGTGTTTTGTCTGGCAGTGTGTTCAGTGTCTGCCAGGGTCTGCCATATGTCACCCTGGTGTGCGTGGCAGCATGGAGGGCATGTGTGCATCAGTGTAAAGGTGTGTGTGTGTGTGTGTGTGTGTGTGTGTGTGACAGCGCAACCACCCACCTCAGCGGGGGTCCCCGTGCCCAGCTTGCGCGCCACGTATGGCGTCAACATGGCCGCCAGGCTCTTGCGGATGGTGGGGTTCTCCGGAGGCGTGGCAACCACCCCGTTGGTCTCCGGCGCCACGTCCCCCGCCTCGTCCCCGGGGCTGGGGGGGGCCTGCAGCTGGGCGTAGCCCCCCAGGCGGCTGAGAGCCACCAGGCTGATCCTGGCCAGGCTGTTGGCCACTTCCTGCTGGTTGGTGTCCTGGCTGGCCTGGAAGAAAAAATTATTAAAAATAATTAAATCAAAAATCAATGCCTGTGAGCATTGCGATTCTTTGCTTCCGCACATCTGAACCAAACCATAAAACAATCAGGCCAAAAATAAATCCTGACAGAATCGCGCGACACATTCATTTATATACATCGGCTCCCGATAAACGGCGTCACATCGCGGGCATCGAGGGTCCGTGCCGCGCCCCGCGCGTACCGACCTGCACGCCGCTCTCCTCCAGCGTGAAGTCGTAGTTGAAGAGGTAGACCAGCAGGTGCCACAGCACCCCCGCGTGGTACAGGTGGGTCTGCAGGAAGAAGTCCACCGCAAAGGAGCTGACGCACTGCACGGCCAGCGCGGCGGTCCGCGGGAGACCCTGGGGAGGAGAGGGGGGAGGAGAGGAGGGAGAGAGGGAGCAGGAGGAGAGGGAGGTGGAGGAGGCGGAGGAGAGGGAGGGGGGTGAAGATGGAGGGAGGAGCCAGGAGGAGGATGAGAAGATGGAGGAAGAGATGGGAGAAGGAGCAGATGGTAGAAGGAGGAAATGAAGCGAGGAGAAGATGAGCAGAGGAAATATTGGTACGTCAAGCTGATCAGGGGTCTTCTCTAGTAGCATTTTAATAAGAAATAGTGTCAGATAAACAGACCCAGATAGCCTGCAGTCAGAACCTTTTTTTAAACTACTTACTACTACTTTTCTAATAATTCGACCTTCATCTCTGCTTTGCTTTGTGCTACCATTCAATGACAATTGGCACCTATTGAACTCCTAATCATCCTTGGAAGGAGGGATTCCTCTTCTATGTTTCTTCTCCTTGCCCTAGGCCTCTCTCCTAGAGAGGGCTAGGGCAAGGTGAGAAGACGCTGCAGTCCCTGGCCTAGAGAGGCCCGGGACTCACCTAGCCCGAGTAGAGGACCCGAGGGAGGCCAGGGACTCACCTTGCCGTAGTACAGCAGGTGACAGAGATCTCTGATGATGTTGGGCAGCTCTATGATCTTCTCCCGGCACTCCTCGAACTGAGCCGCCACGCTGTAACACTTACAGATGTGCCCGCACACCTGGAGACGCGCATCACACGAGGTACACAGATTTCACATCACATCACACACACACACACACACACACACACACACACACGCACACACACAGAACCACACATCACAAGAAGATACTGTGATGTTGATACATCACATGACACGACACATAGAACAAACCACTTGGAGAGCATTGCATCACTTTACATCCAATGAGAATGCATTAGTAATGTATTGTAGTGGTGTTTACCTGGACAGACATGTCTCCTGGCTTACTGGAGGCTGTGAGAACTGCGACACACCTGGAGAATGCCTCCAGCAACACCTGGTCAGGAGAACGAAAAGTGTATTCAAAAGTGTATTCATAAGTATATTCATATTTCAATATATGAAATATAGATGTTAAGAGTTATATTCTATCCAATACAATTGACTGTTGCCATCTGTAGAATACATGAAGGGATACATAGTCTCCCTGCATCCACTCTTCAGTTTCAGTTTCACAATCCAAGTCAGATTCTCCCGCCATTATTTCCCGCCAAACAAACAGCGTCTTAGCTAGCCCACGAGCCAACTGCGCTGTAGCGTTGCTGCTAGCTAACTCTGTACCTCGATGCCCTCTTCCCGCCGTAGCTCCTCTGCGTTCAGCGCGGAGCAGTTGACCGTGTGGAAGGCTAGCTCGGTCCCCGCGGGGAGCAGCGGCGAGGCCTTGGAGAACAGCTGGTCGTCGCCGGTCTCCATGGTGATGGTTTTGATAAGCATGGGGTAGCCGGCGTACTTGTAGGGCTCCAGTTCTGTTCAAACAGCGCAAACGATTAAAAAAATTGTCGGAAGCATTGGCGAAAGACATTATAATGTGATATTTCATTTGAATATTTGTATTTTGTTGACTTTTGTATTTTGTTGAGGTTTGAATTCCTCATTTCACATTTGTAGTTGATCATCGAATTTCATGGGAGATACTATATATTCTCAAACGAAACATTTCTACACATTTTCTGTATGCTGTGTAGCACCCTGAGCTCCAGTAGCTCTGTCAGCTCGGTCCACTGGCTTCAATGGCTCCCTGAGCTCCAGTGGCATGACCATGACCTTGGCTGACCTTGTTTGTAGCGGTTGAAGAGGATGCTCTGGGCCTGCAGGATGAGGATGATGTTCTCCGGGTCCGGGCCGTCGACGATCCGGGCCGACTTGGTGCAGAGGAACTCGTAGGCCTTGTTCACTTTCTCAAACATGTCCTGCAACACAAGCAAACACACACACGTGAAGAAATACCCAGCCAACAAGGTTGAGGCGGAATCATGTGTCCTGTTTATGACTAAAGAGGAAGTACACACTGGTTAGGTGTTAGTACGTTAGTGACAGAAACCCACCCTGCCCTCTGGGTTCTTGTCAGGATGGTACTTCTGGGCCAGGCGGAAGTAGGCCTTCCTGATCTTACTCTCATCGTGCCTGAGGACAAACACACACACAACCACAAGTTTGACACAAGGCCGGGGCAAACAAAGCTGAGAGAGGAACAGAAGGGACATTTAAAGCCATTCATTCAGTAATCGTCCAGTCTGGTGGACGGTCTAGTTTGGTGGTTAGGGTGTTTGACTGACTCTAAGAAGACAACACTGGTGGGTTAAGGTGCACTCACTGTCCCTGTCCTTTGGGCAGGTTGAGAACCTCGTAGGCTTCGTCTACAGACATGGACGGAGGCTTCTTCTCCACTTCTCTCTTCCACGCCTCCAAGGTGTCCTTTAGCAGTTTCACCTGCAGGGGGTAGCAAAGACACACACACGCATAAATACAGACACAGACAATATAAACACAAGGTTAGCTCCAAAGTCCATGTCCCTGCTTGGAAAGCACTACCAAGAACTTAGCATTCTACCAAGAAATCACTATACCACCACAAAAGCAGTTTACCACTGAGTATAATTTCACATCAAAAGTACTATACTACAGAGAGAGTACTATACCACCTAAAAGTATTATACTACCAGAAAAGTACAATAATATACTACTGAAAAATAGCCACACTATCAAAACCCTGTGGGATTTTGTAAGATGACAAGAGGCGTACTCAGAGTTGGCTCAGAATGTACGTTGACGTAACCATTAGCCGAGTGAACTGTAATGCTGACTAACTGCATTCAACAATATTGACACAACCTTTTCACAAAGAACCCATTACAGAGTTGTTCACGGTTCTACACAAACCCTAGGATCCAACACCCGGACCGGGTCAGGGTCTAACGCGTTACTATGCTCAGTTGGGCCCAGGTCGGGTCCCGGGTCTGCTGGTTCTGATGCATCATACCTCAGTGGATCGGACGAAGACCCGTGATCCGCTCTGACCATGAGAGAGAACCGCATGGGAGCGTGGAGTAACGCGATGATCCGGCTGACCGTGCCCAGGATCACATTACAAGTGTGCGGTAAGGACGGCTGGTAAGTGTGTTCGGTGTGGCGGGCTGTTGCGGTGAGACTCATCCTCGTCATCCTTTAAGGCAAGGATGACGTTTTGATCGCCCACCATGTGTTTGTATCCAGCATGATTCTAGCTTTTCTTTTAGCAGTAGAACTGCATTCATAGTGCCGTTTTGATTATCGGGTTCGTCGTGTCCATACGACACCCTGACTGTCTCCGAACCCGGGTTTCTGTCCTCTCGGACGTGCGCCGGGTAGGGTCTGCAATATCCCTGACAAAAACAACTGGTACCGCCATCACTAAAAGGAGGAAAAGGTCGGATGGCAAAATCTCAACTCTTCTCCGTTTTGGCACCGCAGTGGTGGAACGAGCTCCCTGCCAATGTCAGGACTGCAGAGTCACTCCCCATCTTCTGGAAGAGACTCAAGACCCACTTGTTCAGAGTTCACCTGAATCCTGCATAACTATCCTCATGCTCTTATTTGTTGTACGTCTTGGCACTTTAATCGCTCTTTGTAATTTGGCACTTTAATCGCTCTTTGTAACTTGGTACTTAGTCAGGAGATGTACTAGCAATGGTTAATCTAGCAATTGAAATGCTTGAAACTTGTTCTGGTGACTTTCTTACTGTATTAGCAGCAATGAAATTCTTCTTATGACAAACGTACTCTTTGTAAGTCGCTTTGGACAAAAGCGTCTGCTATATGCCCTAAATGTAAATGTAAATGTAAAAACGGGTCGGTATCCCGGACCGAATTTCCCGGGTCCATCACTCAGGCTCGTCATTTGGACCGTGAAGACCTCCAACCCATTACAGGACAGTACCGGCTGAGGGGTCGGAACGCGGCCGACCCTGGCGTTACTTCCCCTGTAAAAAGGCGGTACGTCATGAAACCAAACCCGATTGGTCAGGGCGACGACGTTACCGGGTCTCTGATAGGCCAGTCGGGGAAGTGGACGGCGTCGCAGAGGTGTCGGAGGTAGTAGATGTTGCAGAACAGCTCGTTGTCCAGCTGGGGGAAGCTGACCACGGGGATGGGGCAGTACTGGTACAGAGCCCGCGTGTTGCTCTGCAACCGGGGGCTGAAGTCTGCCAGGTGGGCCGCGATCTTCTCTATCATGAGACGCCTGGAAACACACAACGTTTTTTAAACACGTCAGAGAGAGTGAAAACGTGAGATGTGTCGGCTCTGTAGAGACTCGGGTTTGATTGCGCCCTGCGGTCCTATGCTACATGTCATTCCCTCTCTTTTATTCAACCCACTGTCCTATGTACTCAATGGCCTATGCCTGATCTATCCTATGTCCCGATTGTCCTGTGTTTTCTGTGTCCTATGTCTTAACTGTTCTGATTTCCCTGTCCTGTGTCTTCATTTTCCTTTATTCAATGTCCTATCCTGTGTCTCCACTGCCTAGTCCATAAAAGGCCCAAACACCATTCTAATTCTATTCAAATAAAGACCAAGTACTAGATGACAAAGTTCTGACTGTAAATATTCTTCTAACTTTGTGTCCCAATTCCTGTGGCACCCAGTTCAGTTGTTTGTCAGAAACTAGCACTGCTCAATGGTCTGAGTCTGAGTACACCACCGGACAACCATTGTCTCCCTTGTCTCCCTTGTCACGGGCGGAGGGGTGAGCTGACCTCATCTCACTGCTCCAGATGGCCTCGGGCGTGTCAAACTCCCCCAGGAAGATCTCCGAGAAGCGCTCTGCCTCGTAGTTCTCCAGGTAACACACCATGGCCTCGGGCAGAACCGGGCCCAGCACGCTGCGCTGCACGATGTCCTGGCCTTTGGACTGCATGGCAAGGTCAGAGGTTCAGACTGCAGCCCCCTCTGTGTACGGGGGTGTGAGTGGTTTCAATGGGAGCAGGGTGGGGTGTCAGGGTGGGGTGTGTTTACCTCCTCGGACTTGAAGGCCTGTTTGAGGTGAGTGTATTTCAGGAACCTGGAGGGAAACCAGACAAGAACAAGACAATTGTCATGCACGTCAAATACATTTGAGCCGACAGCATTACACGTATATCTGCGTGTGTGCGTGCGTGCGTGCGTGCGTGCGTGTGAGCTCCCTGACCTAGCGACGGGCAGCACGTTAGACCCGGTGTACATCATGATGAAGAAGAAGACGCCAGTGAGGTAGAGGCGCTGCAGGTTGGGGTTGTCCTGCATCACCAGGTACAGCATGTTGGCCACCTTCTCCACCAGGATGGGGTCAAAGGTCAACAGCAACTGGAGATGAGAGAGACACACACACACACACACAGTTTGGAACAGATACGTAGGTCATGGTTAGGTTGAGTTTTTGAATGGGATTTTCCCCAAATTTTAATTGTGCATTAAAAACTTTTGAATTGGATATTGCACAATTTTATATTTAACGTTTTTGATTTGTTAAGAAATGCCCTGCTGAAAAGGACTGCAGCATTTTAAACCACTGAACCAAATGTACGGCCCCCTCAGAGGCTTCCTGAGTGGGAGCACAACTCAAAGCTAGCCCAGTGGTCGGCTCTCTTGAGCTCACCTGGACGATGTGAGGCAGGCAGGTGTTGTCGCTGATCAGCCTTTTGATCTTGGGCAGCGGGCGGATGATGGCGTTGTCCTGGTCCCTGGGAGAACACGCAAGCAGTTCACAAGGTATGCCAAGCTAGGCTAGACTAGGCTAAACTATGCTAAAGTAGGCTAAGGTAGGCAATAAGGGAGAATGGAAAAGATTTGCTAGGGTAAGCTAGGCATGGCTAGGTTAGGCAAAGATAGGCTAAACTAGACTAGCCTAAGGTAGTCGAGGTTTATGTTAGGGTCGACTAAACTATGCTAGGTTAGGCTAGGCTAAACTAAACAAGGTTGGGTTAGGTTAGATTAGGCAAGGATAGGCTAAACTCTGCTACGGCTTAGCTAGATAAAGCTAGGTGAAGATAGGCTAAGGTAGGCTAAACTAGACGAGGCTAGGCTACGCGACACCAAGCATAGTTACCTGCTGGGGTAGTAAGAGCACATGGTGATTAGCATGTTGAGGATGAGCGTGGCCAGGTCCGTCTCGTTCATCACCGCCTGGCCTGTTGCTAGGAGACACCACTTGAGCTGAGGGATGGCCTGCAGGGGGCGCCAGCCGTCCATGCCTTGCGCCCAGCACCGCGTCTTAGCCGTTAGCACGCCCGTGCTCCAGAACTCCTGCATCTGGAGCCGGAACACAAAACACACGTTCAAACAGATCAAAGCCAGCGTAGCGGCTAGGGGTGTTCGCGTCCCGACGAAACGTACCGGGTTCGACCCCCAAAGTCTGCCTCTGGGCTTCCTCGAGCAAGATGCACAACACCTACTTTAATGTATGTATCTGAATTCAATGAAGTCGTTTTGGATAAACCTCATTCTGATATATGACTACATGCAGGAAAAGCTATGTATGTGCTGAAGTCTGCTTCAACACTTTCTAACTCTGTAGTGTAGTGTGGTAAAATAGTCGCCAAATTATAAGACGAATTTATTCAGCAGCTGCCGTTATCCAAAGGGACTTGCATTACATTTGTGAATGCATGTCATTAAGCAGCAGTGAGGGGCAAGACATCTTGCTAAAAATGTATAGGTTCAATACTGACATTGGGGATCGAGCCCAGTACATTCCGGCTGGGAGTCAAGCATCACTTCTGAACACTACACCATCCTGCCCCCGACAAACAAGCTACGTGGTGCAAGTTTGTCCACCATTTCTCAAAATGCTGAACTAAGCACACGTGACACGTGAGAATCCCAAGGGACGGATGCCATACCTCCTCGTAACTGAAGGGCCCTCTCCTCTCCTTGTCCGCGTTCCCAAAGTACCACTCCTTCTCACTCTCTCTCTTCATGTCCGGGGACGCCTCGATCACGTTGCTCTGAGGGCGCGTTTGAGATCAGCACGTTAATGTGTGTGTAAATACGCGTCTTTGCAGAAAATATTGATGTAAACACACGTAGATATGGGATTCCAAGTGAATTGGGATGACGTTATACGACCATAAAAGACATATATCCCATGTATATCTGCTGGGTTCTCATGTACCTGTAGTGGGACCGTAGCCCTGCTGGTGTGGAGGTGGGCTAGCGTGAGCAGGTCCACCATGATCCGCACCCCATTTGAGTCCATCACCTCCTTCACATTTTTCTACAGGAAAGACAGAACAGATTGAACGCATTGACGCATTGAGGAGGCACGTGGCTAACGTTAGCTAGGTTGTCGACGTCAGCAAGTTCGCTCATTTTCCCAGTTTTTTTTAATTAGCACAGTTGCTAATGTTAGCAAGGGGGCTAAAGTGAGATAGCTGACTAATGTGAGCTAGCTTGCTAATGGTAGCTGACCTTGTTGAGGATGAGTTTGTTGATGAAGAGAATGATTCTGTCTCGCTCCAGTCGGTCCGTACACTGAAGACACAACAAGATGGAGAAAGATATTGGATGTGCATAATAATTATATATAATAATAATAATGATAATATTCATAATAATAATAATACTACTACTACTACTACAACTACTAATAATAATAATAATAATTAAAAACAATAATAAATACACATATTTTAATGCATAAGAGAAGCAAAAGCAAAATTGAATCAAATTTAAAATAGATAAAATGAGATAAAAATGAAAAACTAAACCCTGACTCCAGTGGGAGCGGTGTACTGACCCGGTCCAGCATGCCCACGATGTATTTGGTGTCAATGAAGGGTCCAATCTCCTCGCAGCACTTCCCGTAGACGATGGCCAGCGCTTGCAGACACAAACACTTCATGGACACCTTGGGGGTGAGCAGGAACCGGTGGTACAGCTCGTTGAAAAACTCATACCTAGGGAGAGAGAGAGGGAGGGAGGGAGAGAGAGAGGGAGAGATTAAGACTCCTCCACATACTTCTTTACAATGATTTGAAAACACCCGAAAATTATGTGTGTATGAAAGTTGTTTGGCTTCGGGTCCGGGTTTCAAAATGAGACCAGGGATGAGTGCAGGACAGCTGCGATCGTTTTAAATTTTAGATGAATCTAATTTAATAGAGTAATAGGATGTGGATTTATGGGGACTTATTTTAAGCACTTTTAACTCATTAGGGCCTCACTAGTTGAAAACATTCCTTTAAGATTAATCTAATTTAATGGAGTAATAGATTTGACTTGCGTCTGACGTCTAATTTCAAGCCTGATGAGTTCTCACATACACACTTACTTAGGTCAGTGCTGTGTGGAAGGTAAATGTATACAACATCCTGACTTAAGAGGACTCATGAGTGTAAATGGTTCGTTGTCGTCATATGGTAGCATTTGTAATGTAGGTAGATCATTTTGACTCGGCCATTTTAAGTTGCTTGCAAGCTGAAAAGGTGTGGGCACCCCTGATGTGGGCGATACAATGCACTGTGAGGACGAGAAATTGTAAATGTGTGGCTTACGATCTCTTGATGCCGCTGGACTCGTCGTTCTCATCCTCCTCCAGCAGGAGGCGGAGGTAATAATCTCCGATCTTGATCTCGTCTGAAAGGCAATCGTACCGCACCTGGAGAGAGAAGGCATCAAGACACAGCAAAGTAGTTCAGGGTTACTGTTTCAACTCGGAAGTAGTTAAAGACTCGGCTTTATCCTACAGCTTTTCCTTCAGTCATTTTACGACTCACATTTAGTTACTCTTCCACTGAGTTAACACGACTGTATGTGCTGCATGTAACTGTGCTATGATATCTTGTTGTGTGATGTAGGTGACATTCATTGAAGAATCTTCATTGAAGAATCTTCATTGAAGAGTTCCAGCTACTACTAGACTTTCATGTGGCGGGTTGAGGCACGTTCGGACCTCAACCTGAACCTGATGGTGATGTAATGACTTTGATGATGATGATGTCAATTGAGTTCCTTGAAGCATTGCCATCTTTCTGAAAACCACAAGTTGTAGGTGGTGAGAGTATTTTGAGTATGGTGGGTATTGTGAGGTTTCGGACCTCAAACTCCTGGTGGTTCCAGGAGATGACGCTGGCGCTGCCCAGCTCGCGGTCCACGCTGAAGGCCCTCATCTCCCCCTCCAGCCCATCCCGGAGCTCCTCCCTGGTCTTCAGGTTCCAGATCAGGTTGGAGCGGGCGTGGTCCAGCTGGAACCTGGGGGGTGGGGGGGGGAGAGACGAGCTGGTCCTCAAAGGCTGGCCGATCAACTCATCATCAGTTACCGATGATCTAACGTAATTACATCATCTTGATCCTGAGGGGCGGCAGTAGCGGGTAGAGCGGGTGGACAGAGCGGGTCATCCACTAACCGTAGGGTCGGCGGTTCGATCCCCTTGATCCCCCACCTCCACATGTCAAACCCCGCAAATGTACTGATTGTAAGTCACTTTGGACAAAAGCGTCTGCTAAATGCCCCTTTATCTTGGTACAGAAACCAATAACTGGTGTGGGTACTTACGTGCGCAGTGTTTAGAGGTGTGTTACGGTGTGTATGTGTGTGTGTATACATGTACATATTGTACATGAAACGGTGTGCACAGGTGTTTAAAGATGTGCAAAGGTACGCAGAGGTGCATGCAGGTGTGGCCAGGTATGCATGTGTGTGTGCATCTATAGGTGTGTACACAGCGGTCCAGTCGTACTTGTAGTAGAAGAGCTCCCAGTTGGATTCTATCTTGATTCTCTGTCTTCTTTTCCGCAGGATGACGGGCTTCTGGTTGGGGTTCTAGAAACAATCAGAACATCCAATCACCACACAACACCACAGAGTACGGAGAGAGAGACAGATGAAGAGAAAGCCAAAGACAGAGAGAGAGAGAGACAGAGACAGAGACAGAGACAGAGACAGAGACAGAGAGAGAGAGACAGAGACAGAGAGAGAGAGACAGAGACAGAGAGAGAGAGAGAGAGAGAGAGAGAGAGAGAGAGAGAGAGAGAGAGAAAGGCCTCGTTTACACCACAAGAAAAAGTGACTCAGACCCGAACAGTGTGAACAGCATAAATCACATGGAAGAGCTTTTCAATTCAGATTTGGGCCACGTTCATAG
>OMKQ01095625.1:0-24507 GCA_900302335.1 Phycis phycis
TAGCGGTGGTGCATTGTTTCAGGACTACATCACAGAGCACTCTGGGGGCTCTGCAGGTAGGAGACCACAAACCTTTAGAACATTTTCCTATTGGTGGATGGTGCCATGCATGAGAGAGAGAGAGAGAGAGAGAGCGAGCGAGCGAGCGAGAAAATGAGAGGTTTCTCTTGTTATTGTTGTCCAGTGTGTAAAATGAACGTGGCCACTAGCAATGAGCTTGCAGTTTGCAACCAACTAAATAGCAGTCTGCGCTTAAAACCAATGTTTATTTGCACCACAGTAGGGGAATACGGGTTGTTTTGATGAAATCACGGTGTGCAGTCAACTTTCTCTGAAAAGAGTGAGCGCCTACTTTTAGTTATCCAACAGGGAAACTAACTAAAAGAAACAAACATTTCCAAAACATGGATGTATTAAAGCATGCACATCCAAATCATACTTTCCTGCATCTGCAACTGCCTCTCGCTACACAATTTTACCTCCTGTGCAGCCATCGCTGTTGATGTCTGCATCCCAGAGAGGGTGAAGCTTCCAGTGGTTGATTTTGATGCCAGAGCATAGCATATATAATACATAGCATATATAACACGGCGTTATACTACTAACCTATTTCATACACAACATCGCCCATTTTTAAGCTCCCAGACAACAACAGTATCAAAAAAAAGAATCACAAATAGGATGTAGACCGGGGGATAACATAACTTACTCCCTCCTACAACTCTCACACCCAAAACACATTTTCTTTTTAAATGTGTTGTTTCTAGAATGGTTTGTCCCTTCTGGGCTGCCAGAGAATAGTGTTGTGGCAATACCCAAATTATGACTTTGATAGCGCTACCTGCCCAAACATGTCGACACCGATGATAGTGAAACAGTAACATGACAAAAACCTAAAACATCAGTAGAGCACAGACCAAGGATGTGTTTGAAGACATTTGTTTTCAGTCTGTTTAGTGCACTACTGCAGTGTGCAGGCCAATAATTCTGGGTTTGAGCTCCATCACCACGAAGTGCAAGACTTACAGCTAATGCAAATTATGTTTCTAATTTTCACGCGCGATACAATTTCAATTGATGTGCTGTCTTGTTCGTTTTTCATGCACGCAGGTGTGTTTTTACTTATACTTTACTTACTTATATACTTTATACTTTATTCATCCCACAGCGGGGAAATGTACTCTCTGCATTTGACCCATCCTATGATACATAGGAGCAGTGGGCTGCCAGGTTCAGCGCCCGGGGAGCAAGTTGGGGGTTCAGTGTCTTGCTCAAGGACACTTCGACACGCAGACAGTTTCAAAGTGGGGAACGAGGGGAATCGAACCGCTGACCCTACGATTAGTGGACGACCCGCTCTGTTCACCCGCTCTACCCACTGAGCTACTGTCGCCTATTAGCAGGTCAGACAATCTTTCTCTTGGAAAGCACAGGTGTCTCTACCAGCATGAATGTCGCTAGAATTACAGAATAATTTCTAGGACAATAAATGCTCCTTTATGGCCCTCTTACCTTCCTGTCAAACGTCCCAAAATAGTCTATACCAGTGGTGGCTCCTGAGGAAAATCTCAGGGGGAGGCAATTTATGATTAAGGTGACCCATTCAATAGGTGCATTAAGCAAGACAGTATCAATTTGTTGTTAGATGATTAACTCATACAGAGTCCTTCTTGTCTCAACTAGATGGCAACTCCATAAAAAAAAAAAAATGTAGCTCCACAATTAATTATTCACATGAATCTAATGTTGTATGATGTAAAAACAACAGGACACAAGATATGTCCAGCAACCACATAAAGACAGGGGCAGCATATTAAGTCAAGTATTTATTAACTGACCAAGGATCAAGAGGATCAAGAGCTTTCACAACCTTTACAACATACTCATCAAAAACTTCATGTAACTGTGCCACAAAGTCCACCAATCCAAGAAAATACTGGTATACCTGGTTTGGTGGAGCCCTCCGTCCCATCCTTGCCTCGCAAAGCTAATTCGAACACTCACACACTGGATTGGCCGGTTGAGGATGTGTCGGTTTGGTAATGCACTTGCGTTATGTATGACACAAGCGTGCTAGGGCAAGTCCCAAAAGCCTCATTCAAAATGCATTGGCGGGTAATTTTCCGGAAAAAAAGTTTTAACATGAGTCAATGAGAGAATGCTTGGGCGATTTTCCACGTCAATTAAATTGCCCAGAGAGGCGGGACCATTTGAAACACGACTTGAATCTGACGATTCTGATTGGACAATGACAGATAACATGTCTAGAACACTAATAACTACTTTTGCTGTGATAGAATTGGCAGAGACAGTCAAGAAAGGATCTCAGTCAAGAAAAAAATCCTCTTCCTCCCAGTTGTGCGTCACCCAAATCGCCCCTATACACCGTCCGCCCATGGTCTATACCCCTGGTTTATGGCCTACTGGCCAAGCACAGAGAGAAGGATAGTACTGAGCACACTAGTTAAACTGTCACGTTTCTCTTGCCAAACTTAATTAATCTTGCTTTAAGCTAAGGGCCTGGTCCATACAGAGACTTTGTGTCTGAAAGTCTATGTATGTGTGCCTTTCGCACTCAAATGACATTGCGTTTAACTGCAACTCATCCCGTTTTGGACGCAAGATGGGTACAATTGCATATTGTTCTAGCAAATGGCCAGACAGTAATAACAATTGACATCATATTTACATGTAATGAATAATAAACAACAATTGTAATAACCTAAGGAAACTGTTTAGTGCTTTGTTCATATTTGATAACCAGTGAAATACCATTGTTCGCATCGGTCACCTTTGTGCTATAGTATGATAACTCAAAATAGTATTCCTTCATTGTGTGTATTACATACTAACGGTCTTAGTTAGTTAGAAGCTTGGCACTACACTGTTAGCACATGCAGCTCTGTGTTTAGCTGTACCTGAAGTCCTGTATTGGATCCAAGGCTGAGAAATAATTCTTGTATAGACTGGTAATGAGGTTGGCAGACACGGGCCAAGCCCCACACTGATGGACAGTCACAAAGTTATGCCCCGTGTATGGAGTCAGGTCACAGCTGAGGCAGGTGCCCATCCGTCCACAGCAACACCACTTACTTCCAAATGTATGTCTATAAATATGACAAATTTCCCTTCGCTTAAAAAAAATCGAGTGTCTGGAATGCCTCCCTGTTACTTTCCCTGAGTTTTCCTTTGATGGAGATCTGAGGTATTGCGTACATTCCTTGAGCTTTGTTCAACAAAATAGCAAAGCTGAAACTCAAGTTAAGAGAGCATGTTACTTGAGATTTTCAGAGCCCTGGACTTCAATCAAAAAACTGTGTAGAAATCCTCTCCATTCCCGTTTGCTCTTGGTTCAATGCAGTACCTCTTCCCATTGTGTCCCTTCTGTGCTCCCTCCTCTGTCGTATCCAGCTTTCCCAGTCCTCACATGACATCTGACTCTAATGCTAATGTCCTCTTGGCCTTCAGACAACTCACTCCTAATAACAACCACCACAACTGCAGGGACTGTGGGTGTCTGACTGCAGACCAGAGCATTCAGGAGTACAAAATTGTTTGTCAACACTCCATCTAATAATTTGTATCTCTTTTGATTCTTCAATTGATCCTTTGTGTTGGACATGTTTAGTCTTGCTTCCCTAACACCACATTTTCTATAGTGGCCTGGTCTTGATTAGTTCAGTTAATTTGTTTATTTCAATGGAATGTGCACAACACTGTAGTGTGGTCCCAACATTTAACTGAACAGCATGCCTCCGGACAATATTAGCATTGTTCTGGAACAAGCTGTGAAACACGCAACATGAAACAGGTGTTGCCTGTTTCCTCAGGAGAAAGGAGCTTTGTGGGGTCAGGAGTCAGTAGGAGTGAGTCATGTTGCAGTGGGATAAGTCATGAAATGGCCCAGCTAGAGCTGCCGGTGGTCACAGCGCTCACATCTATCATCATAAATACTGAGGGACCAAAATAGACTTCTAGATTTGGCTCCATGCAAGATTCGGTGCTGTATACATAATATCAAAGTTCTACACCCTTGAGATGTGTATTCAAGATGTGACTCCTTTAACCCCATTTAAGTGAATACAGCTAATACAGTAGATGAGTATTAGTATTAGCAGTATTACCCCTGGATACCAGAACCCCCTTCACAGCTTGTTCCCTTGCTTCTTACTCATTGATATATGTAATCCCTTTTTGGATTGAAATAATTTTCAACCTAAGTCAATTAAGGGTCAGATGAGTAGATCTGGCATTGAGACATAAATGATTCAGTTGCCCTGCTCTCTCAGGTTCTCATCTCAGGGAATTTAGTGCATTTATGTTCCCTTGACTCATCAGTTCGTTCCCACCTGGTGCATTATCCCGTTGTATTTAAGGGCCATAGAACAACATCTGATGGGTACCTGGGTTTATAGCAACAGGGTGTGTGTGTGTGTGTGTGTGTGTGTGTGTGTGTGTGTGTGTGTGTGTGTGTGTGTGTGTGTGTGTCTATATGTTGATGTTGGCGTCCGAGAGAGGGTTCTTAGCTTCTTAGACACGTTTCATATACAAAATCTCATACACAATGATGCTACTTAAAATGTATCAAGTTGGCATGAGTTGTAACCATGGGGCTAACTGGGCTACAGAACAGACAAACTAAATTGTACTCTTTACCGCCTACTCCTTGTCACACACCCCAAGACCATCAGGGCGAGGAGGGGGGAAGTGGACTCCTCATCTCACCCAAGTGGTCCTACCGGGTGCTTCCCTTGGAACACCTGACCAGATCAGCATTTGAACTCCACGCTGTTGCTGTCACTATTGCTATCAAGCTCTACATTGCAGTCATCTACCGTCCTCCGGATCCCTTCCATGACTTCTATGACGAGATGGATGCCCTCCTCAGCTGCTTTCCTGAAGACGGTACTCTGCCGGCTGTCCTGGGCGACTTCAACATCCAGTCAGAGAAGTTGCAATCATCTGACTACAACCTTTTTTTTTTTTTTTTTAACCACATTTGACCTAACACTCTCTCCTTCTCCTCCTACCCACAGAGCTGGGAACTAACTTGACCTTGTCTTCACAAGGTCCTGCAGTACCCGTGCACTCTGTTACCCGCTGCCTGTGTCTGACCATCACTTTGTCGCTTTCTCTCTCCCCTTGCAGTCCCCCCTCTTCTGTTCCTCCGACCCCCCCCTATCACCACAACCTGAAAACCCTCTCTCCCTCTACTCTTTCCTCTGCTGTTCTCTCATCACTACTCCCCCCAGAATAATTGTCACTACTCTCCACTGAGGAAGCCTCCTCTAACCTGCCATCTTCCCTCTCCTCCTCTTTGGACTCCCTCTGTCCCCTCACATCCAGACCAGCTCGATCTTCTCCTCCTCCTCCTCCTCCTCCTCTTCCTTGGCTGTCCGAAGCTCTGTGGGATCATAGAACACAGCTACGGGCAGCTGAGAGGAAATGGAAGACTGAGACTTCACCTCCACATTGTCAGCAGCCAAATCTAAATTCTACCGGAACAAGATCAACTCCTCTGCCTCCAACCCCAGAAGACTGTTTTCCATGTTATCCTCAAACCCCCCTCCCATCGTCACTCACTGCTGATGAATTTTCCGACTACTTTATCAAGAAGGTGACGGACATTCGCATCTCCTTTACCCCTGCTGCTACCTTCCCTAGCCCCTCCTCTACAGCTATCCTCCCTCCCCCCACTCCAACCTCTCCTAGAACTTAACTGAACTTAACCGCCTTACCGCTTTACCGATGTAACCAGTCCAGAGACTGGTTACATCCAACCATGCGACCACCTGTCCCCTTGACCCTATCACCTCCTCCCTTCTCCAGGCCATCTCTACTGACATCCTACCGTTCATCACCACCCTCATTAACTTCTCCCTCACCTCAGGCCTCATCCCAGTACCCTTCAAACCACTCCTCAAAAAACCTAGCCTTGACACTGCTGACATCCAAAACTACAGACAGGTATCTCTGCTATCATTCCTTTCTGAAACCCTGGAAATCTCAGAAAATGATGATTTTTTGACTCGACAGAGACGGCCCTCCTGACGGTGACCAAGTCCCTTCGTGCCGCCAAGGCCTCTTCCCACTCATCGGTGCTTGTTCTCCTTGACCTGTCTGCGGTGTTCGACACCGTGAACCACCAGACCCTCCTCACCACTCTCACTAACCTTGGCATTACTGACACTGCGCTAGCCTGGTTCACATCATACCTTAGGAATCACACTTATCAGGTCACATGGAATGGCTACCTGTCCACACCCCGCTCGCTAAACACTGGTGTCCCTCAAGGCTCAGTACTAGGACCGCTTCTGTTGTCCCTACATACCAGATGAAAAAATATATAGAGGCTCTGTAATCACATCACACGTTTTTCCTATCACTGTTACGCAGACTACACTCAACTTTTCCTCTCCTTCCCCCCCTCCGACACTCTGATTGCAACACACACTGCAGAATGTTTGGCAGACATAAGCTCTTGGACAACTGCGCATCAACTCAAGCTCAATCTTGCAAAGACTGAGCTTCTCTTCATACCGGGGAAAGACAGGGACCTACACTCACAGGGACCTACTGGTCTCGGTCAAGGGCAATACAGTATGTGCCTCACCGACTGCGGGGAACCTTGTTGTAATACTCGACAATCAACTGTCCTGCACTGCAAAAATCACTGCAGTGACTCAATCCTGTAGATTTGCTCTCTACGCCGTCCGCAGGATCCGGCCATTCCTCACGAGGGAAGCGACACAGCTCCTGACCCAAGGACTTGTCATCGCCTGCTTCAATAACTGCAACTCGCTCTTAGCTGGACTCCCTGCAACCGCAATAAAACCTTTGCAGCGGATCCAGAACACTGCAGCGCACCTTGTGTTCAACCGACACAAATTCTCCCACATGACCCCCCTCTTCCATGACCTTCACTGGCTCCCTGTAGTGGCTCGCATCAAATTCAAGACGATGGTACTGGCCTACAAAGCTGTTAATGGAACTGCCCCACCGACCTCCAAGCGTTAGTGAAACCCCACTCCCCTGCTCGAGCACTCCGCTCAATTACCTCAGCTGGTCGACTGGTACCTCCATCACTAAAAGGAGGAAAATCACGGCAAAATCAAAACTCGGTGGAACAAGCTCCCTGCCAATGTCAGGACTACGGAGTCACTCCCTATCTTCCGGAAGAGACTCAAGACTCACTTGTTCAGAGTTTACCTGAACCCTGCATAACATCCATCCTCTGCATAACACCCACTGTTGTGATGTAGTTAAATATGTTCTGATTTAAACGTTATCATTATTAATAACTTGTTTCAAATTGCTATATCATACAGCTTCTAAATGTGCACATATGCACCATTTGAAAAATCCCCTCAACACCACTGGTGTGCAGCAGTCTCTGCTATATATTTTTGCACAATGAAGTGTCCCTCCAGCACTGGCTGAAGTAGTAGTAGTGCAAACATTAGGAAAAGGGTAGGAAGATATGTTTGAATGTCCTTATCCTAATGTTGAATGAAGGAAGTCCAAACAAGAAGGTGTCTATTGAGGACCCAGAGAGGTCAGGAGCGAGAGAATTTGTAGTGTGAGTGTGGGTGGAGCAGTTTCCAGACTTTACAATAAATATGTACTATTCTTTAAACTACGTAATGAACAATAAACATAATATACTTTTCTTGTCTACATTTGTACAATTATGCTATGATACACATTTCAAATAAAATGCGGCTAGCAATGGCAATTATAACTTTTCTTACCAAGACAAGAAGTTGGTAGCACTTAAAGACATGTACAGACATGTACTTGCCTTGACAGACAAACTCCTTTAGTCAATCAGCATAACAAAACATGTGATGCCATCATGGTGCGCGGAGAAACTCTGCTAGTGCATACTCTTGTTTTTGTTTAATAGTTGTTATTGAGTCTATTTCTGCAATAACCTCACTTATAGCTGTGTTTACTAATGTTAACGTGCACGGCTAAAAGGTCCAAACTGATCCATGTTGCGAAACAGAATGTGAGGTTACGTGATCAGGATGGTCTCCGGGCTAAATCTGGCATCCCTCATACTGATTCATGGACTCCAGATTGATTCTATTAATTACGCGAGCAGTCTTCTCTGTGTGACGGCTTTTGAAGGCTTCATCCACTCGCCATATGAGTTTTTCGATGCAGAAAAAATAAGACATAACTCCAGCCCTTGTATTTTTTGGTTTCCGGCCCAGGCTCTGCCGTCCCTCAAGATGTCTCGCCATGGGCCGTATTGTAACTCAGAATACAAAAAAAAGATTAGAAAAAGTGTCATCATCTTTGAGTCACCAAGTATGAAGACGTGGGTCGACAACTGCTCAAATCCAACATGACAAAGACATTAAAGAAACTTTGGCACAGCAGATCTAAATATTTAGCAGCTTCTCCATTGATTCGGACACTACGGGAATCAACCAATTCAGTTTCAGTGTGGGCAGCAACCCTTGTGGGCAGCATTTAGCTATTCACAATAGGATAGGATGAATGATTACATTTTTTTACTGTGCTTTTGGATGTTTCTTGTCAATAGAAGGTGATTGTGCTTAACTTTTGTTACATGTTATATAAATTACATTTCTGGTCAGTAAATAGTGGAACATTATTCTTAATTATTTCTTAGTGTGAGAATTTCAACGTTGTGTATTTTGTGTTCACTGTTACTGTTGATCAGGGTGGTTTTTGACACTGAAACCACACTTGCTGATAGCATTTTCTGTTTCGTGAAAATTCATTTTTTTCCCACAAAGTATGTTTATGAAGAGAAAAGGTAAGGAAATTATTAAACAGATTAGCTGGGAGTTACTAATTTACCCATTTCTGGACTTCTACTTGGATGACACAGGACACAGGGAAATAAAGCAATGCAGAGCTCCTCCATGTCTTTAATGATACATTGTGAATGCCTGAAGGGCACATCCTTAACAAAAAAGTGTCCTTGGGGTAACATTTACAGCTTAAATAGACCTTTGAATTCCTTCTGTTACCAAAGCTAACTAAAGAATTGGTTGGCATGGTGTTTCATTGGTTAAGCCTGTGATCAAGCAAACCTTGTTATCCTTATCTCTCTGTGTGTTGACTGTTAACTTGATACACGCATCTCTAAAGAATTTAGTAATGAAGTAATGTTGTCTGTTGGCTCCACTGATCAGCAACAATAACTTCAGCCTCACTCAATATTATGCCATCTCTATCACCTTTAATGTACCCTTTATGTATAAAAGTCTGCATGAAGCTGTTCTTGTGGCATGAGCAGTGCTCATTGTAGCTAGCTCAGTAAGAGTACCCTTTTGTACTGATCTTTTCTCTGGGAATGATCAGTATTTAAGTCTCTTTCACCATCCACCTCTTATGGCGTCTAGCAGTCATCAACCTCCACAGCAAGGGCATAGAATTTGACCATCTAAACCAAACATTATCCCCCTCATTGTACTATAGCAGGGGTCGGCAACCTTTATTATCAAAAGAGCCATTTTGCCCCCTCTTCCGCCAAAGAAAAATAGTCTGGAGCCGCAAAACACACCTTATAAACTTTTAAAAGTTTTAATCTTTTAGATTTTACCTGTTACAATCACAGAATATCACTCATCTTCAGTTGGGTATTTTTCAGCGAATGCTGAGTGCTTGTTTTGAAAATGTCTTTCGACGTTACATTTTTTGTTGTTTGATAATTTCTCGCCACATATCAAGCACACAGGTAAGCCAGCGTCATTGGCGATGAAGGCAAACGAATCAGTCTACGCAGAATTAAACTCTATTTTAACTTCTGAGACTTATTCATGGTTAGTGCAGGGGTCGCACACTCCAGAAGTCGCCTGAAGGTAAAGGCGAGAGCTATAGACGGTGATGTGATGTATATTTTAGTTGACAAAATATATTTAAAAAAAAACAGTTTAAAAAATAAGATGTTAGTATCGCCTCAAACCCCAAGATAATTGTGCAACAAAATAAACAGGGAAATGATAATATATAAATAAAAATAAAAATAAAATGTCACCATTTTCATGGTATTTTTTTGCCAAAGGGAGCCGCTACAAGGAGGCTGAAGAGCCGCAGGTTGCCGACCCCTGTACTATGGAGTACCTAACCGAACCTTCTGATAATTTCCGATTATTGTACTTGCCCTGGTATTTTCTTTGATTGTTAGTGATCCCCTACACTTCTGGTTATTAAGAGGACAGAATAGTGTGGCTAGGACACACACAGCCAAAAATATAGTGTACATGTATACATGTATGTCATACATGTATACATGTATGTCATACATGTACATGTATATCAAAGAATGCATCTTTAAAAACACAGTCCTTTTAACAGTGTCATCAATGAGTTCCTGGTTGAAGCAGGATACAAAGTAGTTGGGGGGTGATGAGCTGTAGAGGTCACGTCAACAACTTCTCCAATGGATATCGTTGTGGACATCACCATAACTTCCAAACAATTTTGGAAGTACCTACTTGCATCTTACACAATACAGGCCACTGTAGCTTCTCCTACAATGTTGGAAAGGGAAGGGTGAGGGGAGGAGAGGGAGGGAGATATTCACTTAGTTGCAATCTGCAACTTCACCGCTAGATGGCACTAAATCCTACATTGCACATTTACAGTAAATGGTGATCAACAAAAAGTTCACATAATAGAATCATTGTTACCGTTACCGTTACAGGCAAGACAGGTAAGACAAAGTCTTGTCAGTCTTCACAAAATAAGAACTGAAAAAGTGGTTGTCCTACTGGTTGTTTTTTCTCTCATGCCCTCTGTCTTCCTCTCTCTGCATTCCTGGGAGAGGTTTAACCGTCTTTCCTGGGATTTGACCCTTCCCTTCCTCATCATCATCATGCTAGACTCCCCCTGCTGTGTTGGGGGTTGATATTTTTCAGTGTGTGTGTGTGCGTCACACACACAGTTTTGGTGATGATGGATGGGACAAGTGTCTGTATGCAAACAGCCACAGGCAGTAGCTTAGGTCATCTTCTGGTATGGCAGTGAAAAGACCCATAGAATAGAAGATGGCAAAATCATACTATTTAGTAATATAGCAGGCGCGTTTAGCAAGTGACTTGCCGTGTGTAAACTCAATAACAACTCACTATATTCATTTGAGTGGGTAGTCCCAATAGTAAATGCGCAAATTGCACATCTGGATTGTCATTGGATTTGTTCCTAGGTATCATGCTATTGTTCACGACTTGTTTCCATCTCTCTTCTGTTCAGTGTAATACACAGCATCAAGACTTCAATGAATCCCCCTCTCCCGATAGCAGTGCCATCTTTTCGCCAAAGATCGGCTTGAGTGACGATTTCATAGATGTGAAAGTCAGCGTTGTACATGCAGCAAGCGCCAGTTGTTTTTCCTTTACACCAAGACCGAAGTGTCCAATAACTTGCTTACACGATTAGATCTCTGTTCAAACTCCACAATATAATCTGCAATTGAAACACCAGTCTTTGTTAAGCTGATTGAGATCTGTGTATTAAACAACTTGGAAGTGTTAGCTGAGGGAAGTGTCATATCAAAATAAAAGTGTGCCAACAATGTCAATAGTACAAGTATAATTTAACACAGTGAATTCAGGATATATAGTAGCTGGTAAAAGGGGTAAAAGGAAGCTTGCTTAAGGAGGACTACATGTAGGCTGCAAACATCAGGGATCAATGTTTTGGCTGCCAGTTGGGCCCCCTAGCCCTGACACTGTCCTGCCCCCAACATTGTTTATTTCAGGTCGAAAAATAAATGTTTTGGATGCTTTTTGAATTTTATGTACTTGATGTTATAGTCTACCTGCATATTATAAAGGTTTGAATTCTATAGTATAGTAAGCTTTAAAACCTGTTTATAATGCCATTTATCTTCAAAGTTTATCTAGGATTTCATTCATTAAATCAACAATTTCCCCTGCTACCCAAGCTTTTTTTCATCCTTCTGCTGGTGAGTGTATTGGATTGTCTGCTTTGTATTGCTGAGCCAGCAGCCTGCGAGTACTCCCTGCACACAGTAGAAAAATGGGGATCAAACCCAGCACCTTACAGCTATACCCATAGAGTCAGTTAAAACACTGCTTTAACCAACCCACATAATATGAGATGAAAAGTACTTTTTGTCTTTTTTTCTGCAAACAAAGAACTGCAGGTCGAAAAGTATTACTGCCTACTCTGTCGTCACTTGCCAAATGATTGCCACGGCCAAGACCAAAGTCCAGTCCAGTGTGAGTGGGTGTGAAGCGTGTGTGATTTTGTCCAGTGTAGATCGATAAGGGTTGAGATAGCAATATTAAAATAAGTATTAAGATCATGTTTCTTTTGTTTTGGAAAAACTTTCCGCTTTCAGTCCACTTTCTCTGAATTTCTACAAAGGAACAGGCCAGCAAGTATACACTAACAACCAACAAGATTTGGTTATAGTGTGTGTGCGTGTGTGTGTGTCTGTGTCTGTGTCTTCCAGAGGAAGCCTTACAGCTTCCTACACACTAAATACAACTCCACCACTCAAAAGAATAGGATCAGCAGTGAGTCACAAGGTTAATCTGCTCCCTAAAATCCACACGACGTGTGCCTCGCTTAATTAGCAGTGGCTGGAGTGGTATTAGGTTGGTAACACGCCGGTAATCAGAAGGTAACAAGCAACAACTTCATAAACTTCCAATATGTATCTATACCAATAAAATAATTATAAGTAAATAAAAAATAAATACTTACTTGATGAAGTAACTCGCCCCGTCGTCCGTGAATCCTTCCTCCCATCCCTGAGGTAAATCTAAAATGTAGGAATGCAGTTGCGTGTGTCACCTGAAAGTTTCCTGCTTCCTCTAAAGCCCGGCCTACTATTTAAACTGTTACCAAAATGTACACAGCTACCCAGCGTGTCGTCACCTCTTACCTAGCATGTTAGAGACTGTTTAAAAAAAAAATCTGTAATACACTTCCAGACGTCTACCTGAACGCATCATGTGTCCGGAGTTGACAGATTCTCCGGTGCGAGGATGCAGCCAAGTAGTGCCGAGCTTCTCATCGCTGCCGGGGAGAGGAAGAAAAACACCTGTTACGCCCGAAGAGAAAACACTACACGTACTAACTCACGTTAATCCGAAAGACAAAAACGATACGTTCAATCATTGGTCTTGTAAAGATACACCGTGTACGTCTTACTTGATAAAGAACACCCTGCCGTCCCCACACACACCGTAAGACCAGTGTTCAGGTAAAGTGTCCGCCATGATCCGGGCTGAAGTCGTGTTTCATTCCCTCTCTATGGAGTCTCCTCGCTTTCCCAGGAGCTCGATGCTTAAAGGAGAGTGCCATAGGATTCAACGCAACGGAAGACTGGAGCGACGTTTGTCATTTTTCGTCCGCCGATAGTAATTGCAGCAAATGAACACTCCGAAATAAGGTTAGATCTGACTGAAATATCATTGTGACGATGCACATATCGCGAGGGTGAAAACGCTGTTCTGACGCCTGACTTGGAACGCTACACTTCTATATCTTTGCACATTTAGGCTACCTATAACATTTGATGTTTCAAACTTTCAAATAGGCCTACAGAAGCACATATAGACGTCTGTTGTGTTTTAAATGTGTCTTCTTTACTTTTAAGCCTATTAAATTGAATTCCTATTTCTAAAATGTATTTATACCAATAATCATGTTTCATAATTTCAATCATTTGGATGAACCGATAATTTGTATTATATTTTGATTACTGGAAGACGTGTGAGACTCCTGATTTAGAACTAATTTCAGGTATAACCTATTTCCCAGCAGGCGCTCTTACTAGCAGGCTGATCTGCTGTCACATTTAAACCAGCAAAAGACCTTCTGGCAGACCCATTGCATGGCCTTAACCACACCAAGCCCTTAAGCCTGCCTACATTTAAACGAGTCAGATCTAATAACCTCTCACCATATACAATCTAATAACAATTTCTAAATATTTCTATATTTCTAACAGTGACCTATTACGCCTTATTTTACCCATCCTCATATCAAACATACTGCAATTCTTAAACTTGAAGTTGAGGATTTTCCGTCGTCTATTGACAGACCATGACCAGGTGGTGCCTCTGCCCGAAGAATATGTGTTTGCATTTCCTCAGCTAGTAGTTACAGAAAATAAGCCCCCTCGGAGCATGTCTCCCTCATCGGGTGAGGTCATGGGGATGGCATGTGCCGAAGACTGCTGAGAATACATGTGGGAGCCTGCATAAGCCATGACAACAATTTTAGAAAGCTTGTACTTTTTTGCTATTGCTCTCACAAACAAAGGGATATTTATAGTCCACAAGTTGATTGCTGATGTGTTCAAGTCGTTGTAATGCATCGCATGTGTAATGTTTGTTTGGGACTAAATGTAGGTCTATCATTAGGTATTCACAGAGTGAATACTGATTGTTTCTTTAGGGCTTGGAGCGCCCTTATCTCGGTATTGCACAGGTAAAAAGTTTGGCCACCAAATAGACATCTGGGAAGATCAGGTTGCCCAAAAATATGGGACGGTGTCACCCTTAGGGGGCGCTATAATTCACGGTCAAATTCAAACGATCAGCCCCGCCTCCTAGAATCCTTAAAGGGGTAGTTCGGAATTTTGGACATAGGACCTCATTTCCAAGTTATCCTGTGTGTTATTTATCATTGGAGACGTTTTCAACAATTTCATTCAGTCCATTCAGTTCATTCAGTCCCATAGTTGCAGTTCGCTGGTGTTAGGCTAGCACAAGTCAGCGGTTTCTGCTAGCCTGCTAATAAAAACAGTCTTACCCACTCCACAGTACACCCGGCAAATAAATTATAACGCGAGACTATCGATGTAAATGTCTGTGTTGATAGAATAGTGTTAGAAATAAAAACCAACCTTGCATGGCATTGCATTTTGTGGGACTTGTGTCTCAGCAGCAGTGTTATACTTCCTGGTAGGAGGCTACGGCAGCGGTGGACTGATATTACCTAGGTTACCAGCAGAAACTAGTCCCTCAAAATGCGATGATTCACGCGATGTAAGGTTCGTTTTATTTTTAACATTATTCTATCAACACACACATTTACATCGATAGTCTGGCGTTATAATTTATTTGCCTCGGGTGTATTGTGGAGTGGGTAAGACTGTTCTTATTAGCAGGCTAGCAGAAACTGTTGACTTGCGCTAGCCTAGCACCAGCGAACTCTACAGCTAGAATGACTGAAATGTGTTGAAAACGTCTCCAATGATAAATTGGCTGACTTGGAAATGAGGTCCTATGTCAGGAAGTTAAATTGTCTCCCCTCACTCCCCCCAGCCACATCCTCCAGACTGTCAACAAGCTGAACCCCCTTACCGAACGCCCTTACTCCTTACTGTCCGTACTGTTCTTTTTGCACTGTCAATACTCACTACTGTTTGCACTAGCTTTATGCTTACTTATGCTGCTATTCCTCATATAACAGTAGATTCCAACATTGCATATTTATTTTTATTGCCTTTTATCTTTTATGTTTACTGAAATGTTTACTTTTAGTATTAGGAATGTCTTGTCCTGCCTGTTCTGCCTGTGCACTTTATCTGTATCACCCTGGGAGGGTGAGAAACATCCTCTCGATTCCTTTGTATGTCTTGCCATGTGAAGGAATTGACAATAAAGCTACTTTGACTTTGACTATGTCCAAAATTCTGAACTACCCCTTTAAACTTGGTGTACAGGCCCTATTTTACATGCTGAACTCCTGTGTGCGTGCGTGTGTGTCTGTGTCTGCATGGATGTGTATGTGTTTGTGTGGGTGAATGTGTCGATTTTTCTGTGTGTGTGCACATGTGTCTGTCTGTCTGCATGGCTGCGTGGGTGTATTTCCGTGTGTGTGTGTGTGGCTGGGTCTGCACATGGAAATGTGTACGTGTTTGAGTGTGTGTGTGTATGTGTGTGCATGCTTGTGTGTCTGTGTCTGTGTGTGTGTGTATGTGTGTGCATGCTTGTGTGTCTGTGTGTGAGTATTTGTGTGTTTGTGGATGGGTGGGTGTGTGTTTGCATGGATGTGTGTGTGTCTCTGAATTGCTGTGTGTCTGTGTGCATTTCTGTGTGTTAGTGTGTGCGTGGTTGTGTGTGTGTGTGTGTGTGACTGTGTGTGTGTTTGAGTGTGTGTGTCTGTGAACCGAGTGAAAAAGGCGGTCGCTGGGGTAGGTGGTGCCTGGGCTGTCAATACCTTTCATGACTGCTTGCAGCCCTAGTTATGTTAATATGTTTCGAATGGTTCAATCTGCTTGATAATTTCAGAATAGACATTAGGCATAGAAAGATGTATACTTACCTTATTCACATTAACCTGCGACATATTGACAAAATTACGCATTATTATCAAAAGTTATTTCACTAGGGAGTGAACAGTACCTGGAACAAAGGATTAAATTAATTATTGTTTTCACTTCGCTTCGGAAATACTATAGCTCATTGCGGCTGCACCTCAGTGCCTTATTCTAATTGAAAGAGTATTACACTGTTTTGTTGTAGATTGCCCTGTCTACTTATTGTCAAACGTTTAATGAAGGCCTAAGCACCTCAACCACTTATCTATCTAATTCCAGGATCTTTGAATATTCTGTCATATCGTGTGAGAAATAATGAGATCTGAGCTCTGAAATGCTTTTGATGACGTTCAAGATACAAGATAAGATAAGATAAGACTTCATTAATCCCGAAGGGAAATTGGGTATGATATGAAGGTTTTCAGCTAAGGAATCAATCTATATTTCAGCCTATATTGTTAAAATCGCATACATGGTGTAACGGCCACAACATAAAGTTGTTCACTTAGACATCAGCTTGAAATAGGCCTGCCTTAGATATACACAACAAATACATTTAAAGCATAACACATTTACGAATTACAAAATAAGGGTGCGTTCACACTTGAGCTGCTAAGCTCGAGCAATTCCCCGACAGTACGGTCTGTTTGGGGCGTGAACGCTCATTCAAACTCTGCTGCAGACCGAACAAATTCTGGTCTACTTGAAAACAAGCTTAAGAGTGTACAACGTCGTTACAGAATCATCTGTGAGAAGTGGCGGCATCATGCAAGAATAGGGAAATAAATGACTGATGCGGCCTCCCCAGATGAACTGAACAAGCTGATTAAGAACATTGGAACATCCTGTGCTGATAAAAAGGCCATTTATGAGGAGTTACGTCAAATACAAACTCCTGAACCTCACCTGCAGGCAGAGTTGACACGTGCCTATCGCTTTCAGGATTCATTATCCAAAAGGCAAAGAAGCAGCTCAAGGAACTACAGCTAATGAGGAAGAAGAACCATGGCCTCATGTTGGATCAATCCTAAACTCAACAGGTTTTCTATCAAAGCCACTGTCTCATCAATCGAAATATGGGCCTACTCACACCAACCTCCACTCAGTTAAAAGAAATTAGGGAGCTGCGGAAGCTGCAGCATCCCAGGATGAACAAGAAAAGGAAGCAACAGAACTTCAAAGGTTAGAGGCTGAAAATAAACAATGGCTAGCACAGTTTGAGTCAGCAAGCAATGGAAGACAGACGTAGAAGGCTTGAACATCTAGAAGTAAAGTAAAGTAAAGAAGGTGAACGCTGCAAGCGTTGAGCTTGCAGCGCGAGCCCATGTAAAAGTTTGTGATCAAGTCGAAGAATGCTCTGAAGCAATGGATTCGCTGCATGGTGTTGAACCAGTAGAACTCCTCAGTCTCTGCCAATGACCAAGTCACGTTCCTAGTCCCCAAAGTCCACAACTGCAGAACAGCTCTGACTTGGTCAATATTGTAGCAGAAGCTATAAGCGCTAATCATCTTCCAGCACCAGCCTGCATTATTCACTGGAGATCCTTTGAAATGTAAAGACTGGAGACTGTCATTCGAAACATTGATAGACAGGAAAAACATTCCAAAGAACGAAAAACTGTATTACCTCAGAAAGTACTTGGGTGGTGCTGCAAAGAAAACAGTTGAAGGGCTTTTCATATTAGGCACTAGCAAAATGCTTTGGAGACCCACTCATAATTGGGAAGTCCTTCAGAGACAAGTTGCACGGATGGCCAAAAATAAAGATGGCTGTGAACTAAGGGAATTTGCAGACTTCCTCAAAGGCAATGAGATTAAGACATTTGAAGTTCTCAATGACTGCAATGAGAGTCAAAAGATTCTGCTGAAATTGACAGATTGGCTGGTATCCGGATGGAACCGCAAAGTGATGGAAGCCAGAGAAGCAAATGCTGGGTATCTGCCATTCAAAGACTTTGCATTTGTTACAATACTCCGGGAAGAAAAGGCAGTGTAGAATAAAAATATAAATATCTAACATAATATAAACATCTGTAACAATATACATGGGAAGTCATCCAGAAAATTAAGTTTCAGAAGGGAGACACTCTGAACAAACATAACAAGTTACACCAGCCGAATGCCAGTGTTCTTAGGGTGAGAGGACGTCTATCACAATTGGCTCACAACATACATCCTGCAATACTTCCATGTGTCAGCGCTGCTTGTTAAACATCATCATGAGCGTGTACATCATGACCATGAATGAGCTGCATGCAAATTAAATATGGATCATAGGATGTGGAAATGTGATCTCATCACACATTTACAAGTGTCTGAAATGTAGAAGATACAGAAGAACTACAGAAGTTCAACAAATGGTAGACCTGCCAGAAGAAAGAAGTGAAACATCCCCTCCCTTTACCTACTGTGGTCTCCATTGGTCCCTTCATAGTAAAGGAAGGAAGAAAGGAAATAAAACTATATGGATTACATGTTTATGCTCCAGAGCAGTACATATTGAGACGCTTGATGACTTGACGAGACGCCTTCATGAATGCACTGCGAACATTCATAGCTATCAGAGGGTCTGTACGGCAACTACGATAGAGTGATCAAACTTCAAAGGTGCTAGGAGAGTGTTTTCTGAGTTGCTCAAGGGAATGGATTAAGAACGTCAACGAGCAATTGGCTGTGAATTTCTAATTCACGTCCCATCAGCAAGCCACATGGGTGGAGTCTGGGAGCACCAAATTTAACCAATCCGAACCATCCTATCTGCCATGCTTGACAAGTCTGCAACAGACTGGACAACACGGCTGAGGACGTTTCTCTATGAAGCAATATAATCAATCAATATAAGCAGCTATAATCAACAGCAGGCCGCTGAGCGTTGAACATCTTCATGATCCTACTGGTCCAGAACCTCTCACTCCTAACCATATACAGTATTAACCATGAAATCATCAATCATTCTGCCCCCTGCTGGACAGGTCTGCAAAGAAAAAGGATAAAGGGGGCATTTAGCAGACGTTTTTGTCCAAAGCGACTTACAATCAGTACATTTGTGAGGGTTCGACATGTGGACAGTTGGAGGAGGGGGATCAAGCCGCCGCCGACCCTACGGTTAGTGGACGACCCACTCTGTCCACCCGCTCTACCCACTGAGCTACTGCCACCCTGTATCTGTGAAAAAGGTGAAGAAGAGTGCAGTTCCTCGCCAATTAATTCTGGCAAAGATGGAAGTGAGAATACTTCTTAAACCTCCAACGACCGAAATGGCAAAGAACATCATGAAACTCACAAGTAGATGACATTGTGATTCTACAAGATGACCGCTCACCAAGAAATGAGTGGAAAACCACAAGAGTGGTAGAAGTTCACCCTAGAGCAGACAGCAAAGTGTGAAAGCTGAAGCTACTCATCAGTGACACTACACATGATAAAGGAAAACCAATTACCAGATCAGTTTACCCTGAAAGGCCTATTCATAAAGTAGTCACTTTAGTAAGGCTAACTAAGTTACATACAGTTACATACATACACTCAATGATACATGCACTTAGAAATATTCTTCTATATTCTTGTTTGAAGAAAATCCCACATTTGAGTTAATGAGTGATTTGGTGGGAGTGTAAGTGCTGTTATAAAAATGCTCAAGGTCCATGAGGTACAATTATTAAGTTATTCATAATTCATAATGTCATGTGATAAATAATTGATGTATGGTTAAAATGTACATTTGATTAATAGATTTGTGTTATACAGATATGGATAATATTGATGTATAACAGATAAATTAACATAAGTTTTAAAGGGTCATAGCCACAGTTATATTTTGTTTTATACGTTTCTGTTGCGGAACCAATGTTTGTTTACGGTGCCGCTACGACGGAATATATTGAAGGACCGTATACACCAGGGTATTGATTTCTCCCGAAGCTATGCTAAGATGTATCAAAGCTAATTAATGTTGATGTCTGAAGTTATGTAAGCAGAAACTTGCCAAGGACTTTAATGACTCGACATATCTTTTCATTAAGTGTCGCATTGTGTTATCTTTTGCTTTGGCGCTACGTGGCGCACATGTTAGCGCATGTACTATGTTCATCCATGATTGTAGTTCTCACGGCGTGAGGTGCATGGCGGGACGGCACAAAAAGATGGACGCGTCAGAAAAATACGACAAGCAACAAACGCCTGTTTCAAAGAACCGACCTATGTTGTGTGCTATGAAGAGAGCTACAATATAGATATAGATATAGATATACAAACGTACTGTGCAAAAGTTTGAGAGGGACCTTGGCTGCAGACTCATAGGGGAATTCTATCAGTGGCGCCACAACGGAAATACGTCACCTCCACTTGAATAAGGAAGTAGTCGCTGAAACAATAATAAGAACGCAGACCGATAGCAGGTTTGTGTTATTTATGTAATAGTCATATGATATTGTTATAGAAATATACACTATAGTTTTGTTGACCTAGGTAATTTAACGTTTTTCGTGTGTTTTTCCTCTGAACATCGACCGATCGTAACTAAGGCAGAACACGAATTATCCTACTGTGGGCTACGTATTTAACATTGCTTAGGATCATGCTCTTCCACCCGGCTTTTGGGTAGTTTTAATAAAGATACCAAATGCAATAATTTCTTGTACTGTTGTGTGTGGCTATACAGTACAGTACAGTAAGATCGAAGATTAAATCACATTTTAGTGAGCATAATGTCTTTGTACATCTGGGATATAAAATAAGGCAACAAGAAAACCCGTTATTTGTCCCTCAAACGGGGAAATTTACAGTTACAGCAGTTTAGCTGCAAGAATATAGAAACATACAGAAACATTTAAATACAGAATAAGATAAAGAGATAAAAAGGAAAACAATGAGGTATATTTAAAAAATGTGCACTGGAAAATCTATATACAATAAAAAATACAATGTTTTTGCGGCTTTGAGGTTGTAGTCTTTGTCATGGACAAAGATGTACACATTTCACAAGACAAATTGCCATAACTTTATTTACAAAATGTGCTTGTTTCTGGGGAGAAAATACACCAGGTATTGGTATCAAGAGAGTATCCAGTATCTGATTTGCATAGAATGCCTCTTTACCCACCAATCACAGACATATACTATCAGTATCATGACGTTTATTCTTATCTGTATCTGGGGAGAGAAATGTGGGCTAGGAAGAAAAAACCATTAAAAAACATTATCACACCATTACAAAGCTCACCTCAAAGAAATCTCTCAAGAGACGTCCTCTTTCGCGTAGCTCCTCCCAGTGATAGTTTTTAAAAAGCACGGCCAATGCGGCCACCGTCGTAGGGGCGGAGTAGAGGTGCGTCATAGACAGTGGTGTTGCAGTGGAGTATGCTGCTAAACTTAGTGCAGCAGCTGAAAAACACATCAAGCTTTAATTTCCCATCAAAATTGGAAGATGTCCAGCAGTGTGTAGAGTGGGTGGACAGAGCAGGTCGTCCACTAAGAGTAGGGCCGGCGGTTCGATCCCCTTGATCCCCCTCCACCAACTGTCCACATGTCGAACCCCACAAAGGTACTGATTGTAAGTCGCTTTGGGCAAAAGCGTCTGCTAAATGCCCAGTTACCTTTAGTGCCATCAGCTCAGATCTGGCAGAAACCAGCGGGACACAGGTACACCCATCTTCTGTTCGGAGAAGTTTGGCCAGAAGTCTGGTCTTCATGGAAGAGTTGCAGCCAAAAAGCCAAACCTCCTACATGGAAACAAGGCCAAGCGACTCAATGATGCACGAAAACATAGGAACCGGGGTGCAGAGAAACGGCAGCAGGTGCTCTGGACTGATGAGTCAAAATTTTAAATATTTGGCTGTAGCAGATGGCAGTTTGTTTGCTGAAGTACTGGAGATCGGTACAATAATGAGTGTCTGCAGGTAACAGTGACGGTTACAGATGGAGGTTCTTCGTGTGGGGCTGCATTTCTGCAAATGGAGTTGGAGATTTGTTCAGGATTAATGGTGAGAAATACAGGCAAATACTTATCCAGCATGCAATACCATCAGGGAGGCATATGATTGACCCAGAATGTATTCTGCAGCAGGACAATGACCCCAAACATACAGCCATTGTCATTAAGAACTATCTTCACTGTAAAGAAGAACAAGAAATCCTGGAAGTGATGGTATGGCCCCCACAGAGCCCTGATCTCAACATCGAGTCTGTCTGTGATTACATGAAGAGACAGGATTTGAGGAAGCCTACACAGAGGAACCACAGATCTGTGGAAGATCTGTGGTTTCTATTATTGACAGCATTCTTAGTTCACAGCATTTTTTCACACCTGCGTAATACCTCTGCACAATACTATTTACAGTATATACACACACAGGTGCATCTCAATAAATTAGAATAATAATAATAATCATCATCTGTGATGGAACCTAGGATCATTGGGTGTTTCGGGTCTTTCAACATCATACATCCTTACCCAGGCGACCCAGCCGGGATTGATCAAGTCCCAACTTGTGTCTAAGTAGCATGTACCCACTGTGATGTCTATAAGACATAAGTTTATTTTGTAACAACAGTTACTGTTTTGCAATGGTTTTATTTTGAAATGTGATTTTGTTAGCGAAAGGTCACATGATATCCTGTCAGTCAGATCAGGAAGTGTAGAGAACTACATGTCAGATTGGCACAGGAATCCAGTTGCATCCTCAGGAAAGGAATGATAAATCAATGTCGTAAGTTATTTAATTGGATTATGTACATGTTTAAACTTCTCAGCTGCCTCTGTGGTGGTTTTGATGGCCTTTCTCTGGCGTCCGTCAACCTTGCCCCAGCAGAAGAGGATGGATGGGCTGAGTAAGACGTCATAGATGGACGCAATCAGGAACTTGATCTGGTAAGGTTCAGCTTGCCAAAGCTCGGACCAGGAGATCTTGTGTCCACTGCCTGTTCCCATCTCGTCCATGTTCCTTGCTGTCGCATCCCCACCATCTGACTAGCACACAGTTCCTCCACACCAGCTCTCACCTCCTCTTGGACCAATCGGCATCTGTCTTTGCCCAGGGCTTTGTCGTAGCGCGTGGTTGGAATGCTACCAAGCCCTGCTCGTCCAGATGCCACTGGGCCGACCAGCACGCTGTGATGCAAGTGTGACTCAGCCTGCTCGACTGCTTCCTGCGTCCTCCACTTCCTCCCAGTCCTAACTACAATGCCAGCCTGGGAGACTCTCGGGTCACTGGATTCCCTATACTACAGCACCTCTCTTGCACGGGTAACCATGAACTCCTCATTCAGGCTGCTAATGGGGAGCTTCAGGCCCAGCCATCTACGGAGGTAACGGCTGATCCTCCTCTATAAGCCCTCCACTGATGTTATCGGGAACTCGTACACAAGCAGGGGCCACAGAATCCTGGGGAGAACACCGTGCTGGTAAATCCAAGCCTTGTACTTACCTGGGGGACCGACTTGTCCACTGCTGTCAGCCCTACCTCCAGCTCCCGATTTGTGGCCTTGATGGATGCAGCATCCTTCAGGGTGCAATCAAAGGTCTTGCCGAGGCTCCTGATGGGTTTCTAGGTGACCGATGGAATCTGGGTGCCGTCCAGAGAGAAGAGGAACTTGTCAGTCACTGTCCCTCTCTTGAGCACCAACGACCTAGATTTTGCAGGCTTGAAACACATCCTGCCCTGTGGGCCCACCACCTGCAGGGATAGGCATCAGGGTCGGGTGCAATGCAAGCCGGGCGGCAGGCAAAAAGGGGGCCTGGGCGTGCTGTACATGCTACTTCTTGTGTATGCTACTACAAATAGTGTATGCCGGATGTATGTATATTTTGTGTATATAATGTATATCACTATCATTCCTATGTATATATTTCCATAAGATTAGATTCTATTTTATCTTATTTTATTTTATTTTATTTTATTTTATTTTATTTTATTAGATATTTATATTGTACTTGGCATTGGAGTATTGTGACGAAGGCAATTTCCCTCGGGATCATTAAAGTACTTCTGTCTGTCTGTCTGTCTGTCTGTCTGTCTGTCTGATCCCCGGCATCGCAGACTTGCTCTAGGGACATGGAATGTCACCTCTCTGGCGGGGAAGGAGCCGGAGCTGGTGCGGGAGGTGGAGCGGTACCAACTAGATATAGTTGGGCTCACCTCAACGCACAGCACTGGCTCTGGAACCAAACTCCTGGAGAGGGGCTGGACTCTCTCCTTTTCTGGAGTTGCCCAGGGTGAGAG
>OMKQ01095626.1:0-2500 GCA_900302335.1 Phycis phycis
TGTGTGTGCGTGCGTGCGTGCGTGCGTGTGTGCGAACGAACAGCAGCTTGGAATACACACTCGTATCGACACAAAAACACACCCATTCACAAGGTGTCATACTGTGAATACTGTTTTTTAATTGTGATTGTCCACACCACGATTCACAAGTGGGGTTTCTCTCTGTCCTCCTGTGTGTGTGTGTGTGTCTGTGATCCCGTGTGTGTGTGTGTGTGTGTGTCTGTCTGTGATCCCGTGTGTGTGTGTGTGTATGTCTGTGATCCCGTGTGTGTGTGTGTCTGTGATCCCGTGTGTGTGTGTGTGTGTGTGTGTGTGTGTGTTCGCGTGTGTGTCTGTGTGTGTGTGTCTGTCTGTGATCCCGTGTGTGTGTGTGTGTATGTCTGTGATCCCGTGTGTGTGTGTGTCTGTGATCCCGTGTGTGTGTGTGTGTGTGTCTGTCTGTGATCCCGTGTGTGTGTGTGTCTGTGATCCCGTGTGTGTGTGTGTGTGTGATCCGTGTGTGTGTGGTGGTGTGTGTGTTCGTGTGTGTGTTGGTGTGTGTGTGTGTGTGTGTGTGTGTGTCTGTGATCCGTGTGTGTGTGTGTGTGTGTCTGTCTGTGATCCCGTGTGTGTGTGTGTGTGTGTCTGTCTGTGATCCCGTGTGTGTGTGTGTGTGTGTGTCTGTGATCCCGTGTGTGTGTGTGTGTGTCTGTGATCCCGCGTGTGTGTGTGTGTGTGTCTGTGATCCCGCGTGTGTGTGTGTGTTGCGTACACACGTACGCGTGACAATGTGACTCAGAGCAGTTAGCCGCTAACGGAATCTGAAGCCGCGCCGCCGTCGAGCTCAGCCAACGACACCCATTGTCAGCAGATGTCTGATGCACTTCGAGAGCCGAGCGCCAAGCCCGCGCTTTTCACAAGCGCATGTTTCTCCAGTGGTGAACGCCGAGCAGCGCTGGGGCAACACACTCACAACATAAATCATGCATGCCAAGTCAAAAGTTGACCCGTATCAATGTCATTTGATTACATTTGTATATTAAATATGACGAAGTAGAAGGGAACATCAAGTGTGTGTGTGTGTGTGTGTATAGTAGCTTAATAATTTACGGTGCGAGTCCCACTCCATGTTCCTCTCTCAGATCATGGCGCCATGTTGGGACGGGGAAGCACTGCTGCATAATGAATGAGGTCACTCATCCGGACCAGCGTGTCCCTCGCCGCGCTTCTCGCAGCTCGCGGCGCGCGGCTGTTAGCGAGACGCGCGCGTATGAAAATAAATGTCTCTTTAGCGCAGAGGAAGAAGAAGAAGAAAAAGTTGCTAAATGTATAATTGATTGTTTGTAGAATGACTCGGCGGCGCGATGCTACGAGGGCCTGCGTGAAGGACTGTCCCTTCAAAGGCGGCCGCGGGACGTTTCGTCTCCCCGCTTTGCATTGTGTTTTCTTCCGATGACTCCGGAAGCCGACGCCTGGTGTCTTCTTTAACTTTCAAACAGCTGACGTCTCCTCGTCAAACGAGGCTCCTCAGACGCGAGCAGGCGGCCCGCTCGGCGAGAGACCACCAGAAGCCACCAGAAGCCTTGTCGTCGAGCAGAGTGAGTGGAGCGTGGAGATCGGGTGGAGAACATCACGGCGGCGCTGTTTGAAGCGAGCGGCGGGGGAGGGGAACGTTAATCTGGGGACGGCCGAGTGAGCGCGCCGAGGGGTCGTCTGCTCCCGCTCTGAGAGTTACAAAAACTACAAAACGGCTGGAATGACAGCAACTCTTGCGTGATGTAATGAATGTGACAGGCTAGGGAAACTGTGTTACTGCTATCGTGGTCTTGGTATACGGTTTTAAGTCTTCACTTGTAAAAACTAACTACAACCTAAACAGAATGGAGGTCTTAGCAAGGTAATGAATAGGATTAAGATACTAAGTGCCTTGAGAGCCTTTTTCTTTCCTCTGTAAACCATTTCAAATAACGAACATTTGGAAGTAACAGATGCAGAATTGAAGAATGACCTTCAATTGACCAAAAATGTTTGTCTTTTATCTGCTCTTTATCATGTCTTTTTTTGCACACACACACAATTTGCGTTTCTATAGTGTGACAATCAGTGTTGATAGAAGACTATTTCATTAGACACAATAGAGGGAGACTGCGGTTACAACTTGAACCCCGTGTGCCCTGGGCTTTTTAAACACCGTGACTCCATTCAGTTTTTATATAGTTTTAAATATTTGTGTGTCTGTTGGAGAACACCAGATCTCAAGCGGACATGCACCGAGTAAAAATGTCCAATACCCGATTTTCATTTCAGGAAAACGTTTATAAAACAATTCAGAGTTTGCCTAATTACTTTTTTGGCACTTAGCTGCTTTAATACACTGACAAAGACAATTTACAAAGCGAGTATTTTTTTATACATTTATTCTGAGCAAGAACAGCACGATGTTTAAAGGTCACACATCAATGACGAGCAGGCCTGATTGGAGATGTGTACGTTTCCATTTACAAATGTCTTTATTCTCGAC
>OMKQ01095626.1:7500-10714 GCA_900302335.1 Phycis phycis
TCTCTTTACCCGTTCTCCATCAACGACATCCTCAGCGGGGGACTGGAGGCGCGGGGGAACCTTCCCAAACGAGGCAACGCGTCCGACGGGCCGTGCGCGGGTTCGAAGCCACACACCTGCAACGCCGCGGAGAGAGAGTCCCTGGGACGGAGCAAAGTTCGGGATCAAGTCAGGAAGCCCCCCGGGCCCCGTGCAGAGATGTACGGCGACGCACCTGAGTCCGTCTTCGCCCCGGGTGGGATTTATACAGCCGATAGCTACTGTGGACCCTTCCCACGCTGGGGACCCAAATGCACGTCGCCCACAGAAGGTAGGGGCGTTCACTCCTGTCACCGCACGACATCACGACGTTGTTAGTTCTCGCCGAGAAAAAAATAAACGTCCACGTGACACTGGAATAAATCATTTTGTAAGTAGTGCGTCTTGTGCACAGAGAGGTCCAATAACCCTGAGGCCGGATACATGATGCATTGCTAAGTTAAGTGCATGGTATATCGCCCTAGATTTACAGCTGGTAATTAATATCATTTACTGACCCTTTCAGCCAGTGACGCTCTCAAACAGTAGGACGCAATGTCTGCTTGAAAGATGTTCCTGTAATGGCATCAGGGAAATGAAGAGCATGCTACAGATGCATATATCATTTAACATTTAGGTCATAAGTGCTTGCGGGAAAATAATTTCAAGGCAATAAACAGGGGGACACAGGGGATTTCTGAATGTATAAGAAAAAAAAAAGTCACAAGGGTCGCCTGTTCGCTCTGACCACATGTTTCTCCATATCGTCCACACAGAGAGGGCAGAAGAACGGCTGCACTGTTTGAAGCACGAGAAGCCAGAAGAGGACGGCGACGTGACCAAATTCGGGGCCGACGACGCGCAGCCCCGGACCGGCAGCAAAAAGCGCTCACGGGCGGCCTTCTCCCACGCGCAAGTGTACGAGTTGGAGCGCCGCTTCAGGCTGCAGAAGTACCTGTCCGGCCCGGAGCGCGTCGACCTGGCCGCGGCGCTCAAACTCACCGAGACGCAAGTGAAGATTTGGTTCCAGAACCGGAGGTATAAAACCAAACGGCGCCAGCTGGCGTCCACGGAGCTGGGCCCGTCCAGCCCCCTCCCGGGGATGATGGGGAAGAAAGTGGCCGTGAAGGTCCTTGTGCGGGACAACCAGAAACAGTACCAGGGGGGAATCCCGATCCCCATGACTCTACCCCTGTACTCCACGTACCAGTACAACCCCTACCTCCACTGTTTCCATACATGGCTGCCAAGCAGTACTTTGCTCCGGGGGATTTTGCCTACGGAGTCATACCTTTGAAAAAAAAAAAAAACTATTGGGTGAAGAAGACTTTGGTGTTTGGTGAAGACTATTATTACAAAATGGCACAAGACAAAAGACACAAGACACGACCCGGCATCTTGAGTTGTTATTACAATGACCAGGCTGCTTTTAGATTTATTATAATGAAACAAGTACCCGAACGTCGTTATGGATCTGTGACAGGACTCATTATTTCCAAGATTTTTTTCTAACGTTTGATATAAATGTGTGGAAAAATAAATGTTTATATCGATTTGGAACATTGCGACGATGAGCGAAAAAAAAAATGAACGAGCTCTATATTGTCTTATTTTATATTTAAGTCCGTTTGGTTATCTTATGAGTGGATTTTACCCTTGTCACCCCAACCTTTGAATGTCCTAATGATTACGCGTTTTGATTACAGTGTAGGCCTGCAGCTACAATAAAGGGCCTTCGATCATTTCGAGGGACGAGACAACGTTTGAATGTCCCTTCAAGCGACGATAGTCACTGTGTAAACTGTTGTCGTTGCGCTTTGGGCCTCCTTGAAGTGCGGAGTTTTTCAGTTGTATCTGTAAGCCTCCATAAACCAAAACCACCGTTAATTTAAATAAAGCGTGAAGCACAGTCCCTTCTCAGTGTCATGAATTACAACACAGAAACGTGATGCCTGGTTTCCTATACGAATTGATATTGCTAAATTAAGCCTATTTATTGCCTTGATATTATTGTATTGTTGTTATTACTTGGTGATTTTAATTATTGTTATCTTTATTATTACAAATAAAAGCACAGTTTTTGTGACTTGACAATCTTATACTTTGCTGCAGCGCCTACATGTTTCATTATTTATTATTATTTTATGTATCTATTATTTTGACATGAAGGGGGTTCTACTGTAAATGGGATGAAATTCAGTCTATTTCATAACGTCACGTAATTCAGAAATGAGGAGTTTCATTGATACAACTATCTGGGGTAAGCATTAACAGTAACAGTAAATACAATAAATGTGTGTGTGTGTGTGTGTGTGTGTGTGTGTGTGTGTGTGTGTGGGTGTGTGTGTGGGTGGTCGTGTGGGTGGGTGTGCGTTGAGTGCGTCTGTGTGTGTGGCCGTCAGTGTGAGTGTGTGTGTGTGTGTGAGTTTGTGTGAGTGTGTGAGTGTGTGTGTGCGTGTGTGTGTGTGTGTGTGCATGTGCGTGGTGTATGTCTTGTATGTCTTGACAAGGCCGGCCCCTTTGAACAACACGATATTTACACGTATTCATAATTCCCCAATAAATACACAGCAACTTGTGTTGTCTCAAATCACAACAACAAAATCAGTTTGGCTGTTAACAGAAACAACAAAGGGAATGCATTTGCTCGATTTCAGTTCAGTCTGAATTCCTGATGACTTTCACACCGTCGCGGATACAAATAAAGACATAACTACGGCCACGGTCCCAGTCGTCCATTTTCTTCCTAGCCGTTGCAGCATGGATGTGATACATCACATTTACTGGACAACCCGCGACTGTTTACTCTAATACAGGTTCTGTCATTTCTACCTCAACACCCAATGAATAAGTTAAGATTATCTAAACATCTCAACCTACGTTCTTACTTCTTAATTCCTTGTGTTTTGGCAATCAAATTCTGGCCGTTTTTGGCTTACCTTGCCAACTACAATTCACGGGAGACAAGTTAAGTTATGATAACGTGCTCCCTTGTAAAAGGGGGAACTGGTGCACTGACGACTACTGGTGCACTGACGGGAACTGGTGCACTGTGTCTCCCAATTGTAAAAGCAGCAGGCCTACCGAACACGTCCGTGTAAGCCTACCGGCGGTCGGACACACAAGACATGTGGCGATACACAGCACACATATTTCACAGACAAAGGAGCGTTTGAAAATCAGGTACAGTACTGTT
>OMKQ01095657.1:0-10808 GCA_900302335.1 Phycis phycis
GCACGCACGCGCGTGTGTGTGTGTGTGTGAGAGTGTGTAGTTGTGTGTGTGTGTGTGTGTGTGTGTGTGTGTGTGTGTGTTTATACATGTGTGTGTCGTGTGTGTCTGTGTGTCTATAGTCTGTGTGTGCATGTGTGTTGTGTTGTGTTGGAGACACCAGGAAACATATGAATTATTTACTAGTCATATTGAATAGGAAGTATATTACACAGACTGAACAAGTCAGAACTTCCTGAAGCCTATCACTGTCTGTAATGATAGCCCTCAGCCAGCAAGCAGATGGAGAGAGAGAGAGAGAGAGAGAGAGAGAGAGAGAGAGAGAGCAAGAGTGAGAGAGAGACACACTTATTTATGATGGAAGTCAGAGAGAATGGTGATAGAAAGAGAGAGAGAGAGAGAGAGAGAGAGAGAGAGAGAGAGAGAGAGAGAGACAGCCCAAAAAGGAAAAACAAAACAACTCATTGTGTGTATCTTCAGTCTACATTGTAACTAGCCTGCAACTTCAGAGTCCATCCACCAACTCTATAATACAACTTGGATTCAAGTTAAGCCAAGTTCAGGCACTGAGGCTATCTCAGGGCTCGCCTTGTTCTCCCCTCTCCTGTGAATGCTGACCTCTGGGGTCATTGGAGACTGGATAGGTATGCAGGAGGCTGTGCGGTGACCGAAACACGGGACGCAAAAAAACGAACTGAACAACTTCCTCCCATCCGGAGACAAGCAGGCAGAAGCACAGAGGCAGCGTGCATTTTACTGTCCACTCTCATTTCCAGTCCAGGCTAGCTGGTGACACCAGGACCAACAGAAGCGCTGCAGACTTTAGCCAAAGCATTTAACCGCTGGGGTTGTCGGGTCGGTTCCCTTGGCCGAGCGATACAGAACCGCGCGCGCGCTAGAGAGCGCTTTCGGTCAGCCGGACACTCACAGCCTCTTGAGCTTGTGGAGACCGGCGAAGGCGTGCGTGGATATGGTGTGCAGGCCGTTGTTCTGGAGGTACCTGAGAACCAAGCAACGAACCAGGGATTAGGAACAAGTTAGCGACAGCCAGAAGAGTGCAAATCGTGACCTGTGGTGAAAAAAGTAAAGGCGGTTCACGCAGGACAGCCAGCCGCTCTCTTACGACAGCATCGGTTGACAATGGAGCCGTTGGTTTAATCGCGTGTCCCTCCCGTGTCCCCCCACCTCCCTATCGGGATCCCTGCCTTTCACCGCCTCTTCCGCTGCGCCGAAACCCATCTGATGACAAACCCAATTTCACGCCACTCTAGTCCACGGAGGAGCGGCCGGGAAAGTGATCTAAAAACAAAAACTCAACCTGGTCGTATCACCGGGTGCTTTCCCGGCCGCCTATGGGTTGATAAGTATAAGTAAGTTGATAAGTGTAAGTGACATCTACACAGCGCTTTCCATGAGCCCTCAAGTGATTTACCTCCAGCGCGCTGACTCATCAATCAAGTTGTCGCGGAGATCAAGGTACGTTTGTCAGGAATATTAATGGATGCATTAAGCTACGCACGGCACTGTCATAAAAAGTGTTTCGCCCCCCCCCAGCAGTGGAACCAGAGTGTTCTAGTGGAGTTGAATAAATCGAGGTGCTTTGATCTCAAAATGCAAATGAATGCTGATTTGCATTTTGCATAAAGCCTGGTGGGGGTGGAGCCTGATGTGCCACGCCACCCCGTCCATCCGACAGAAACCTGTTACTTAGTCATGCATACGCTACTGTTATTTTATATTCATGGCTTTTTGGTCAAACCAAACATTATTTGTTCAGACTCCCACAGTCATGTGGGCCCCCAGCATCTGAATGAGCTCATAGCATAATTTCCTTTCGTTCCGAGAAGACTAATTTTACGAGATACATGATGATATGTTAACTTACAATCTGTCCAGGGAGGAACATTCTGTGAAATCATAGTCGGACAGCAGTTGTATATTATTACTCCTCAAGGACCTGGAACGAGAGAGAGAGAGAGAGAGAGACAGAGATCATTTCAGATTATGTGACACAATAGATATTCAGTTCACAGCGAGTCCAGAGCATGTTAATGGCACATCATGGGACATCAGAGGGTGAGACTGCAGGAGATGTTCACTAAACTCCCCCAGCTTCTTGATCCCAGGCCGTAAACAGCTCACTCACACACACAACACTGCAAATATGGACATGATGGGGGCTCATAAAACACACACACACGCACACACATGTGGTTGAGGCGGATTGTGTCGACCCCGAAGAGAGCTAAGAATAGATGTAAAGGGACAAGCCAATTCAACAAATCATTGGTTTAAATCTAAACAGAGACAGAGAACATGAATTAGTTTAAAACAAGGTAAGAACATGCCGACCGCCTCACTGCACACAGAGAATTGTCTCATTCTCACTTTCTAACTGCGTTCATGTCTAACTGCGTTCGTGTCACCTCTGTCAAGACAGAGGTGACACAGGTGGATAATGTGAAATGTCTCTTGACATTATTGTTGTTTATGCTGTCACGTCGTCTGCTGTTAAAACTCACCTAACTAATCTCGACAGACAGACAGACAGACAGACAGAAGTACTTTAATAATCCTCGAGGGAAATTGCCTAAACCGTTACTCTCTAAACCTAGCTTATTACCGCAGAACAGAACAAAAAAAACATGACACTTTTAAACCAAGCTCATTATCTGCAGAACCACAACAAACGTTTTGCAAACACAGCGCTTCACAAAGGGTGTGAACTCAGCCGCGCGCCTCTCCTCTGCGCCGGAGAGCAGAAAGCATCGCAGCTGGACGGGGGTCCAAGGGTACGGAGGGGAGCTGTGTGTGCCTGACTGCCAAAGAGTCCAAACAGGTGTGTGTTGGACCGCAGGCGACAAACACCAACACGTGGGTGGCGGGCGTCTATTTACTAAGTACTGGACGAACGCACTCAGCGGGACTCTTCCAAAGCAAAGAAATTCCCCATAAAAGAGAAGGAAAACTACTTCTACAACACAGCCTTACACCGTTTCTTTGAAGGCTGGCACACCAGAGCAGACGGGCCTGTGATCCCAGCGATTCTTTGGAGAAGTCAAGGGGAACAAATGGCTGACCCCCTTGAAGCAGAGCAGCTAATTCACCCTAAACAGCTTGGGCTCAACCCAAAGCGCTCGACGGACACGGCCGGTCGCCGTGTCACTGAGCGTGAAGGGTTCTCGGGGCGAGGGTCTGGCGGCGGTGGGAGCAGCCTTCTGAGGCCTGAGGAGAGCTCGCCCCTGTGGATGTTGGTAGACGACTGACTCTACCTGAGGTGCCTCCCAGCAAACCTGCAGACTTCTCTCCATGTTTACTGAGGAGGTAAAACAACAGCGACCACCAGATCAAACCTGAAGGCTCTTCGGCATCTCACAACTTTGTGAACACACACTACATATATGTAGGTGATAACTATCTAGTTTCCTTCATTTACTGTATCTAATATGTATGTACATGTATTTTAAAACGTTAACTTTGAATTATAGCTTCCTTTTAATGTCGAACAGCCTAATCAGGGTCTGGGATCACACACACGTTTGTCACAGGCTGTACTTACCAGCTTACATCGCCGGGACAATTTGCAAATGCGTGTTAGTCTGCAACCTTTCGCTTCATTTTGGACTTCCAAGATGGAGTCCCAAGATGTCCCTTCCAAATAAACAAAGACACATAACACAGGACACGCGACCATGGCAGGCTAGTAGTGCTGCTGGTCGCTCCACACGTGTAACCGTGGCCTGTCGGCCGTGACTCCGCCCATCTCACGGGAGGTCCAGATGTCCGACAAGTGGACTGTGTTATCGAGGCACGGGGGGAACAGTAGGGGATCCAGCTGGCCGCTCAACTCTCTGCCATCGCAGCGCTGTTTATCTGTTTTCTGTCTCTTGTTTTCCTCGTCTCCGTGACTCTATCTCTCTCGCTTTGTCTCTCTCTCCGCCTCTCGCTCCCTCTGTCTGTGTGGACGGAGGGAGCGTGTCTGCAGAGTGTGAGACTTCGTCCACTGAGGACAGAGCTGCCAACTTCTCTATCTGCAACTTTTGTGGCCAGACTGGAATCGCTGGTCGGCATTTTGTCAGACTTGGCCAAAATTTCCCCAAGTCGCGTGTTGGTTATGCAATGTGCAATCAGGAAGGGATAAGGAACGGCTGAGTCGTGATCTCTTCAGGCGGGATGGAAGAAGAGAACCACAGTGAAGCAGGGCATATACAGCTATACATTCGTATCATGTGGTGTTTCCCCGCGATACGCCAGCTATGTAAATACCACTTTTTTATTATACTGCTGTATTAAGTAGGATAGAGTCCACAGGAAATGTGCAAATTAGTGCTCAAGTGTTCTAGCAGTTCTACGTAGGGATCTACTGGCCAGGAACATTTCCTGATTGAAACGCTGGATGGATACACCATCAAGTCTGGAGAGGAGGACAGGACAGGAGCTGTGTGTCCTGCCCTCTGAGCTCTGAGGAGCAGGAGCTCAGCCAACGGCGAGGGAGACGAGCTGACGGGCTGAGGAGCTTTTACTACACAGCAGTGACACCAACGAGGACTCAGAGCAGGGCGACAAAGAGGCAGGACTCGACCCACTGGGTTCTGGACCCGCTGGGTTCTGGACGCGCTGGGTTCTGGACTGTGTGAGGCCCCACAGGAGGACTGCGCTGAGGATGAAGGTCCCGGGCGCAGACCATCATCCTCCGTTTCTTTTATAGATTTATTTATTTATCTTTAACCAAAAAAAGGGTCCTTTGTGAAATGTAAAAAATAACGGGCAGGCTGTCTCTAATCTCTACAAGTTTCTGTCCACTGTGATGGAAAACAGACAATGTGCCGCCGCAAAATGGTGGATTCCATGCAAACATGTCCCTGGTGGGGTCCATTATCCACGCGTCGTTAATTCTGGATATTTCCGATGCCCCCGGTTCTTTCGGCTTCGACATCGATCTCATTTCATCAGATCAGGAAAAATGCATTCGACCGGGTTGAGCACTAATACCGAGGAGACGCTACCGGGAAAGGTTGGACCGAGCTCGTACTGAAATTTAAGGATTGGGTCCAGAGTCCAGGGATGGAGCGGCGAAAGGCTACAGCATGTCAGGCAAGACGAGATGTTTTTACGGGCATACGCAGACCACGCCATTGTCCCCCTGTGGAAATCAAAGTGACATTAAAGGTGCGATATATTGAAGGAAACGTTTGTTGGAAATGTGCTCTTGCACACAATCAGTCATGTAGACGCTCACTTTAAGGTGAAAGGGTTCTGGGTCATTTGTGCCCATTGTCATTTGTGTCATTTGTGCCAGGAACGTCATGAAGCTTTCCAGAGGGCCCAGAGTGGGAGGGGTTTGAGGCGAGTAAGGGGAAGGGAAGCATGAGGAGCAATGGGTTCAGACGACCGTGAGGACAGTACATTGGGAGACCATCCTCTGGTGCAGAAACCCACTTGGGAGGGGAAGCGTAGGGAGCTGGAGCGCGGGCCTTCCCAGGTGAGCAGGAGGGCCTGCCCTGCCCTGTCCCAGCTGGGAGGCAGGTTGGGTGGTTGAAAGTATTTGGGGGGATTCACCTTGGAGACAGAGAAACCGCGCATAAAGGGAAGGGCTGCTGGAGAAAGAGGAGATTAACTCCAATCTCCAAGCCCCAAAAATATCATCCGGAGCACCCTGCGCACACTAGTCTATGTACTGTAGAACACTCTCACAAATAATGCAGTACAATGGTACAATTTGTGCAACATAAAAGCTTGTTTGGTTGCATGGGTTGGAGCAAAAAAAAATAAATCTACTTAATTTCGCTTTTTAGTCTTTCATTTGCTCAAAAAACAAATGGTTCATTGTTGGATGTTGTTCAACATTTGCTATATTCAGAGGTACCTCGCGGCTCTGGTGATGAGTACTATTTTCAAGAGCAGTTGGACTAAAATATGTTCCTCCCTTTTAATGGAACGTACCAGATAGACCAACTATTTGGTCTGTCTAGTTTTCTAGTTTTCCTAGTCTAGGAGAACATCATGGTGAATTTTGAAATGGAAGGTAATAGAACCAAGAGCATCACTGTGCTGGCTTTCAGGGGAACTGCTGATCAACAGAACCCGACGAGATATACAGGAACACACTCTCTCTCCTGGTTGTCTAATGTCTAATCAATATGGGCTTGTTTGTCAGTGTCCAGTGCTTTTGGCTGAAGGTCACAGAATGAAGACTGTGTGTGGTGCAGAGTATGTTCTTCTAATTATAGTTGTGTCACTGACCTGCCTCCCCAAACAAACATTAATAAATAAACAGGGAAAATTCCTCAAATCCTTCACTCAAAGGCAATAGAAAACTGGAACGCGTAATATCTTATGTCAAAAAAGAATCTATGTGCTTTTCAATTATCATTCTTCGTCAATCTTTGCTTCGTGACTCTTCCACCACCGACATTCATTTCCTGAAGACTGAAGGTTAACCTTCAATCTTCAGGGAGCTAGGCCGTGTGTGTGTGTGTGTGTGTGTGTGTGTGTGTGTGTGTTGATGTCATGTTGACAGGTGAGGGTTCCTCTGATGGCACTGGAGCAAGGCAGCTGCCTCACGTCCATGTCGCTCCACCACTCACCCATGTTCTGTGCAAGGGTCGAGTTCACAAGCCATACAAAAACAGGAAAAATGAAATGTTTGGGAATTCCGCCCGGCGTGTACAAAAACTAAAATCGACTTCATGGTTGTAGCTGGAAAATGTGACTTTCCAGTCAGGCCAGTGTGGTTTCTCTGGGCTTGACCTACGCGTGATCCATTGGTTGTAATGCCCAGTGGCGAGAGGCCAGCTGAAACAGAGGGTTTTATTCCCCCGTAATAATGATTTGTTGAATAGTCACACGTTATCGTGTGAGTTACGTCTGCCCGGTGAGAGCCGGGCAGAGTCAGTGAGCTCACACTTTATGTGCTGACAACCTTGGTCTTAAGTCTCCTTCGAACAAATTCTCAAATGTGCTTCAAATCAAACTTAAATGATCAAGCGATGGATCTAAATGCATTCACTGTTTGTCAACAGTAAAACTTCCTTAGTGAAGGCCGTTGGGTTTGAGTATGTCAATTCAAGTGCCTTGTGCAGAAATGTCTGGGGGATGCAGGCAGTAAAATGACCTCGATGTCCCGCCTGAGCTATGCTTAAGAGCCAGTTGTTGCTGCAGCACGAAATACATAATCCTTCAGCCTTCTCGTCTGCCTCCTGAATAAGTGATGAATGCAAATAAGCAAGGCAAGGCTGAGCTAATTATACAGCCCTGGAGAAGGTTCTGCCTCACAATGGTTCTGCCTTTTGGCTTTGTGGACCACAAGTAAAACTAATGGAAAATGTTCCAGTACCATTCAAAATAAGATAAACAGCGAAACTAAATGACACATATACATGGATCAATCTGTGTAGCACACTACACCACTTCTGTGTGTGTGTGTGTGTGTGTGTGTGTGTGTGATAAGGTAGAGAGACTAGTGAAGTGGGATCTACATCTATCTATAGTGGTTCTCAATTGTGTCATCATCCAAAAAAAATATGAACCAAGAATAATAATCAATAACAATAATCACCAGGGCCTTCATGTTAAAAACATAAAGCTAACGAAAAGCTGCAACAATTTGGGACTTAACTCAATGAAAAAGTAAGCCACTGAAAGATCAGCGTCAGGTCACTCATAAAATCAGTCATTGCACGTTCACCGCTTTCAATGGCGCGTGTACGTCACGTGCACTCACACACACGTGCACTCACACACGTGCACTCACACACACACGTGCACGTGGGCGGCGATGGGGACACTCACAGCCAGGTGACGTTGGGAGGGAGTTGAGGCACCGAGGTGAGGTTGACCTGCACACACTCCAGCTCCGTCAGGACGCAGTCACATGACTCTGGGTACTCCTGCAGGACTACACACACACACACACACACACACATAGACACACCCAAACACACACACACATACACACCCAAACGCACACACACAGACAGACACACACACAGATAGACACACACCCAATCGCACACACATAAGACACTCAAACACACGCACACACAGACATAGACACACACAGACAAACAGATGCACACACACACACACACACACACACACACAGACACCCACACACATGCACAGACAGACAGACACGTACATACACACACGAATAATAAGGTAAGAAACAAACCAAAGGGAAGCTAAAATGTCTTAATGTTTTCATATTTGTCGATTATGATGTCATTATTATAAGTGACAAGTGCTGAACACTTGGTGAGTCGATACTGCTAACTGGTATGGGACACTTTCCTTACCAAATCCCTAATCAGAGAGGGCAGCATTTAATGCCATTCAGTGGGATAATTACTGAAAGAGAACGAATGATTCCAGTCTGCCCACTGCCTTTGTATTTTACACACAACACACACACACACAAAGTGTTTTTGATTCTTTTGGAAGAGCCAATCTGCACATTTCATTATTGAATCAATCGGCCCCCTTCATAAAGGGGGCATTTAGCAGACGCTTTTGTCCAAAGCGACTTACAATCAGTACATTTGTGGGGTTCGACATGTGGACAGTTGGAGGAGGAGGGGGAATCGAACTGCCGACCCTACGGTTCGTGGACGACTCGCTCCATCCACCCGCTCTACCCACTGAGCTACTGCCGCCCTTCATAATTGAATATATTTATTTTTAAGCAAACTGTTTCCAGTAAAGTAGTTAGAATCACAATCCTTGCAGAATGGAAGGCTGTGCATACTATTCCACCACTCCTTTAAGGACACTGTAAGGACACACACTGTAAAGACAGACACTGTAAGGACACACTGTAAAGACAGACACCGTAAGGACACACTGTAAAGACAGACACCGTAAGGACAGACACTGTAAGGATAGACACTGTAAGGATAGACACTGTAAGGACAGACACTGCAAAGACACACACTGTAAAGACAGACACTGTAAGGACAGACACTGTAAGGACACAATGTAAAGACACACTGTAAGGACACACACTGTAAGGACAGACACTGTAAGGACACAGTGTAAAAACACACTGTAAGGACAGACACTGTAAGGACACAGTGTAAAAACACACTGTAAGGACACACAGTGCAAGGACAGACCCACTTACAACACTCCTGCAGGTAATACTGGTCCACAGGGTTGTCCAGCAGCGTCCGTCCAAACAGGTCGGCCCAGCCGCTGTTGTCTCCTGTCCAAAGAGACCCACGTGGATTAGTCACACTGCACAGGTCCATGCAGTCACACACGCGGACAGAGGCCGCTGGGCCGGAAGAGTCAAACTGGGAAGGCTTTGATCAGGGAAACCCAATACAGTTCAAAGCACAGGGGCGAAGGCTTGAGTTGATTGATTAGCACAGAACAGGGACGTCGCTAACAATTGAAAACATCTGGGGCTGTAGCCCAGAAGTCAGGGGCGATTCTAGGTTCTGACTTTCAGTGGGCCATGGGGGGGGGGGCAAGCTGGACCAAAAAAGGTCTAGCATCGCCACTGATTTTCATCATTACTATGGTGGTTTTTTTATTTTTATTTGGGCTATTCCCAAAAGATCCAGGCTGTAGACCCAGGATGCCCAGGTCTAACGACGTGCCTGGCACAGAAACAGAGAGCTCAGTTTGGTAATTTCTGCACAATATATTTACAATCAAAGCTGTAACACAAAAATGGCCATTGGGTGTTTTGAGTCAACCATCTGGTTGTGATCATTTGAAAATCCCTCCAAGTCTCTGGTAAGTTCATGGACAGGACTTTAACTTTACAAACTTCATGACCCTTGGGCCAGCCGCTCTTTGATTGCATGCCCAAAAAAAACCCCCAAAAAACACCAGGTGCCATTTTAGGTGTCGATCCCAGAGACTGTGGGACTGGGTCGATACGGGAGCGGACCGTCCACAACAGACGTGACAATGACCAATGAAGTCTGGACAAATGAAGTCTGGACCAACACACGCATCTGGACAAAGTGATGAACAAATGTGTTGGCCTTTATTTCGGTGGCTGTTTGTTTTTCATCAAGCTCGAGCTGGAAGCACCAGTAGCTTATTGGATACACAAGGAAACAGAACTAAGACTATTTCTGCTACTGTGTTTCCTCAACAGTAGCCAAGATGTAACAAGAAACAAGCAGTGCGATAAGTTGGACGCTCCATGTTATTCTGAACTTGAATAACATGTTATTTTGAATCAACGCATTGCGTTGAAGAATCAGTCCAGTCACAGTCCAGCCTTAAGCTGACATTTCTAAACCTTTTTTTCACCCTCAGCACGGGAGAAACGTCCATTCTGGTGAATGGACGGAAATTGAAAACATGTTTATTATCACAGCAAGAAGCTTCAGGTGGGGAAGGATTTTGTTTTCCAAATAATCAACTCAAGGTTTAATAACTATAATAATACTTAATGGCGCCCAAGGATTTCAGTTGAGATTGAACAGCCACATTGTGCCACAGTTGTTGTGGAACTAGCTTCTGCGTTATACATGGCCTCGGTGCTGACGTCCCGACGTCTTAGAGAGTGTGCATATTGTTACCACGCTTGTACCTGTTTGCTCTGCACGATGTGCTGGAAAACAGATTATCTAATACCAAATTAAATAGTTGAGATGAACATAATACTGTATAATTATGCACAGTGCATGTATTCGTATTTGTCACACACACACACACACACACACCCATGCGCACACATACACACACCCATACGCACACACACACACTCTCTCTCTCTCTCTCTCTAACCGCAGCGCCGCTCGTCACACACGCGCACACACACACACACACACCCACCCATATGCACACAC
>OMKQ01095659.1:0-23964 GCA_900302335.1 Phycis phycis
GGCCCGCGTCCACCGTACCTTATCCAGGATGTACTTGTTCAGGTAGGGCATGTAGCCCTGCTTGGACACGGGGCCGTCGTCGTCGTCCTGGAAGTGTTCCTCCAGAGCCACGGGGTCATGTGGGATGTTCAGCACCGTGTACAGGTTGTGGGACAGCACCTAGTGGCAGCGAGAGATAACGCTGAGAAATTACATTTACGTTCACGTTTACGTTGAGGGCATTTAGCAGACGCTTTTATCCAAAGCGACTTACAAAGAGTACATTTGTCATCAGAAGGTGAAACATTTCATTGCTGCTAATACAGTAAGAAAGTTACCAGAACAAGTTTCAAGCATTTCAAGTGCTAGATTAACCATTGCTAGTGTACAACATCTCTGACTAAGTGCCAAGTTACAAATAGCGATCAAAGTGCCAACTTACAAAGATTAAAGTGCCAGGACATACAACAAATAAGAGCATGAGGATAGTTATGCAGGGTTCAGGTGAACTCTGAACAAGTGGGTCTTGAGTCTCTTCCAGAAGATGGGGAGTGACTCTGCAGTCCTGACATTGGCAGGGAGCTCGTTCCACCACTGCGGTGCCAAAACGGAGAAGAGTTGAGATTTCGCCAGCCGACCTTTTCCTCCTTTTAGTGATGGTGGTACCAGTCGACCAGCTGAGGTAGTTGAGCGGAGTGCTCGAGCAGGGGCATGGGGTTTCACTAATGTTTGGAGGTAGGTAGGCGCAGTTCCATTGACGGCTTTGTAGGCCAGTAGCATCGTCTTGAATTTGATGCAAGCCACTACAGGAAGCCAGTGGAGGTCTTGGAAAAGGGGGGTCTTCAGCTACTCATGCAGAGTATTTCCGTGGTGTTGTAGGGCAAATGAAGGGAAGATGCTGATACTAGGCTTCAAGCAATAAAAGCACTGAAATAACAATGACAGTTTGGGATTTCGCTGATATATTACATTTTCAGGGGGCAACATACAATTTGATGGCTTTTGAAGCATGATTACGCACTTTTGAGGTTCAACCTTTCCGAGATTGTTCGGAACTGTTCTTCAAAATTGAAATACATTTTTCTGATAATGTAAATCCTGGCTATTCTGAGCTCTGGTTTTGAGCCTCACCTGCTACTTGAAATGTGCCCCTGGTTAGTTATACAAGTATTGAACTGATGAGGTATATATTCTACTTATAATGCCATAAATGTACTTATATATTTGGGGTGAAACGATACATTTCTATTGTATTCAATAGGAATAGTATTCATTTCGAACCATACTGTATGGGGGTCCACAGTGCACAGATCAGCAGTCACTTATTGCAGCTAGTAGAAATCCATAAATAGATTATGCAAAAACATTTGGTGGTGTAAACCAATTTTGCTAGTCCTCCTACTGAACAGAGCTAAACTGAACATCATCAGTGGTGTGTCAGGAGTAACAGGAGCAACACTTGCATGTATCTTTCCATTCCCTGAATCAGAGCAGGGAGAGACCTGATGTTTTTCCTTGCCATTTCTTTGGATTTTAATAACAGAAAGAATAAAAGTACAATATCATGTAGGATTGCTGCATAAACAGCAGTGGCTTTGGGATCCACTCATCATTCAGAGAAATCACACAGGCACTATTGTGCTATTTCAGCATTTTGCTGCATGTAGTATGTCATGCTCTTATTTGTTGTATGTCCTGGCACTTTAATCTTTACTCTTTTTGGCACTTTGATCGCTCTTTGCAATTTGGCACTTAGTCAGAGATGTTGTACACTAGCAATGGTTAATCTAGCACTTGAAATGCTTGAAACTTGTTCTGGTAACTTCTTACTGTATTAGCAGCAATGAAATGTTTCACCTTCTGATGACAAATGTACTCTTTGTAAGTCGCTTTGGATAAAAGCGTCTGCTAAATGCCCTAAATGTAAATGTAAATATAAATGTCCATCTGCTGTACGTCAGATAGGCTCAGTGTAGCAGCACTCATTGATAAGAGATGGACTGTATCTTTATGGCTAGACACAATGCTATGCAATGCAAAGCTTTTATGCTTAGTCTACCAGGGGGGTCAGACAGTCGAAGTGACACAGTAAAATACTAAGCAAGCAACATGCCAAGCATTGGCGATGCAGAACTAGAAGCGCCCCCCCAGTATCAGCTCTGTTTGGGAACACTTCAGTTTCCCTGTTAATCATAACTTGACCAAAATGCGATTCCTTGTGTCATGTGTCCTGTGACTGCTGAAAGCTGAAAATATGAAAATGCAGTTGCAATAGTGGGATTGGCGCTAAAGTTGGGATGCTTTGCTCATGTTGTTAATCTAAGCTCTCAAAAGGCATTGTCAGTTAATGCTCCAGTTAATTCCTCCAAGCAAATATCTGGGAAGTGGTATCCTTCTTCAAAAGTACAACTTTTTGAAGACAAAACAGGAGCTGCTGCACTTGCCAAGCCACAAACTCATCCAAGCCAGAGATACTTTGAGCAGAACGTAGCAATGTATTCTGCATTGACTGAGTTTGTCAGAAAATGATATAAGACTGGTAGAGGAAGTGATCAAAGTGTGCCAACCTCTCAAAACAGATATGCACTCCATTGGCTTCCATGGTCCTGTCTATGAAAAAAAATGATACTGAAATCGATGGTGGTGCAATTATGGATGGAATACTGCAATCAGGAGAATCTGAAGCCTAGATATGCTGAACCTAGTCTCCTTGATTTATTGGGCACTACTTTGGACCCGCTGCATGTGAATGGTGCCATTCCTCTGTGTCTACAATGAGCTCATAGTAGAGACAGTGACCAATAAACAATGGCCTTTCCATTTTTTGTAGTAGTAAGTACAGACAGCTCAGAGTGGAGCCAGGAGGGTGATGTTGCCTTCAAGTAAAATTGTGGGAAAACAAATCACAGTCAGGAGACTATGATTGCTCCATCAGTTGACATAAGGCGGAGCATAAAACAACTTATTAAAACTGTTAATCATTTTTGTGTAATCACATGGAAAAGTGAACTTTAAAGATTGTGCATCGGCTGCACAATACACAATATATGTTTTTCAGACTAAAAAAGCACAAAATTTAGGTCCTTCGACCACTAACTGTTACGATTCTGGGGGTGAGTGGACCCAAATGCACAACAAAGATAACAGACACAGAATTTAAATAAATAAGGGATTTACTGAAGACAATATCAGATAATATATAATTGGATTGTTTAATAGTTGAATGATTCGGCAATGGGCTGGTAGTCTGCACCAGCAAGGGTCGGCTACAGGCAGGTAGTCAGGGGGCCGGTAATGGAATGAAGAACGTGCTTGTAATTGCTCTGAATCAGGGACATCCACGAGGTACTACGAGGTGAAGACAATGACAAAGAGTGACAGTGGCCTGGGGTTTATATACTGCAGCCTGTTGAACTGCCGACAGGTGTGTAGTCAATGGAAGAGACAGCGACGCTGGCCACCCTAGGAGGCATGTTCCAACCTTCTGAGAGCCAAGACGGTAAGCCAAAGTAAAGTTAAAACAGCCGAAGAACAGAACCCATGGCCTGTCAGGAGTTTAGTCTCCTGGCGGATTGAATGGTCCGTCCACATCATGAATGGCTGCTCTGTGCCCTCCAGCCCTCCGCCACCCCTCCAATGCCAGTTTCACTGCTCCAGGATGTCTGTCCACGTCATAATTTGTCTCAGAGAAAAGAGAAAAAGGCACAGGGGAGTAGTCTGAGGGAGCTTGTTGAAAGAGCACCACCCCGACCCCAGTGTCAGTGGCATCTACCTCCACAACAAACTGAAGTGATATGTACAGTATGTCTGAGTGAGAAAAGCTCCCAAGCTAAAGTGCTGCTTAAGCTCCCACAAAGCGGTCTCTTCCTCAGGGGTCCACTACATACAGTGTAGCTGAAGAGTAGAGAGGTATGATGGGCACAGCAATGCGGCTGTTATTCCAAATAGACCAATAGGCTGTTATTCCAATAGAAATTTGCGAAGCCAAGAAAAGGCTGCCACTGCTTGAAATTAGAGGAACACGGCCATTCTGTGACTTCAGTTACCTTTGCAGGATCCATCGGCACCTGCTTTGGCCTATAATGTACCCCAGAAAGGACAGTGAGGGGGATGTGGGATGCACACTTCACTGCCTTTACGAAAAGCCTATTCTCCATAAGGCGTTGGAGAAGCTGCTGTACATGTTGCTTGTGCTCAGCAGGGGACAGAGAGAAAATCAGTTACCATGAGGTAACAAAAGTACGATGCATGTCGCAGAGGACATCATTAACCAGGGTCTTGAAAATGGCTGGGGCATTGATAAGCCCGAAAAACATATAAACAATATTTCAAGTGACCTGTCGCACGTTGAAAGCAGTCCTCCACTCATCCTGGTGGCTCTTTGAAGGGGGACAAAAGTTTAAGGGTAGCGGGTACTTGGATGGATGGATGATACCATCCGTGAGGTAGTTAAAATTTGCTCCTCCATGGACTCCCACTCCTGTTGACAGAGATTATAAGGGGATGAGGGATCAGGCATGGTGTTTGCTAAAAACAACACCTACGGGTATAAGACAGATGCATAGGGTCAGAAGCCGCAGGGGTAGAAGCAGATATGAGACAGTGGGAGTGACAATAGGAGCTCCAAGAGGTGATTCTCCTCTCCCTCCAATTGATCTGGGGGTTATGAATAGGGATGGATCAGAAAAATCCAATATTCAATTATTCGTTCCAGATGGTCAAAGTCGATTTTTTCTTTCTTTTGGACCATTAAACATTTTTCTCCCATTCAAATGCACAAACACAAATGAATGAATGGATGGAACTAATGTTTGTTCTGTATAACTATTTATGTATAGTTTTTTATTAAATGATTACAGTAATGCATGCATAGACAAACAATATACGCAATACACAAGCATAAATACTAATATATATCCATACAACACAAACAACACCAGTATACTAATGAGTGTGGAATGGGGAGAGAGTCTGACATCATTCATTAGCATTGTGTAGGTTACATAGTTAGTTTACAGAGCGTTGGCCTATTCTGTTGGTATAGGCAATTAATGCTGAAGTCATTGCAAAAACTTCAAGAAAATAGAACACAATTGTATCCAGTGTTGTTGCAAAATGAATGGATGGCATGCATAGAGCGGAATCACATGTACATGATTCTGTGTCAAAAAACCATCACCTAATGTCTTAAAAATATGCACGCTGAATATTTGGAGATGCCAAAACTGACCGAGGAGCTCTTACCGTTGATGAAAATTGGGAAATGCGCTGTCCTACAAACACGTGCCCGTGAGACACACAGCAGAAAGCTGTCCTAGCTGAGGTGCTGAGAACAGCAGTCAAAGAGTGGGGCTTGGAAGGGTAGATTATTGTGCGTATTCACAATAATGCTCATAACAAATCTATAGTCAACACAACACTCGAGTGGGACTCGAGTAAGCCATCTTATGCTGGCACAGCACCATCATCACCAGATGTAATGGGACAGGGATGGTAATTTTATGGATAGGAATACTTCTTGAATGGATGACAAGGAAACTCATTGGCGGGGCTGATGAAAGCTCAGCAGTGGAGAACAGGACATTGATGATGAAAAGGAAAAGGACAACTGTGGCGGAGAGGTCGTCTCTCTGCGATGCTCATGGAGCCAATTGTCAACATGAATGGAAAGAGCAAATAATTGGTCGAGGTCATGAGGCTCCTCACAGGAAACTAGCTCATAATTTATAACGTTGAGGAGCGGAATCTGGAACCCCTGCAATGCCACGTCATTCTAGCCGCTGGGGGATGCGAGGGTCTGAAACTCAACGACCAGGACGGCAATGCCGCGGGAACTCTCTCGAAGAGAAAGAAGTTGCCTTGCGGCGCCCTTGCAGATCAGAGACCAGTTTCTGCTCTGTATTTGTGCAAGGATCATGTGTTTCCAGTAATTATTTGCTGTGCCTCTTCTACATTGAGTGTGTCACATCTGAGATAAATGCAATTTTGACCTGCCCTGAATAAAATGTACTTGTACTTGTGTTGGTTGGGTTGTAAGCAGTGGAGGGACCTCAATTCTAGGCATTTTCTGCCTGAAAAAGTATTATTATCATTATTTTTGATTGAGCAGTATGCTGTACGTTGTCGAAGTAGCACTCCTTTGCTTTCTTTTACAGATTATATCAGTAAGTCTTTCTTCAGTGTTTGTTGTCACTGAACAACAACTCGTGGTTGCTGTGGCAAAATGAATGTAAACAAAGTGGTGTATCCTAAATAATGGCTCAATCAACCACTTCATTGGTTTTTGGCAGCGATATACGTAGATTTTCTTCAAATATTTACATTTACCTTTAGGGCATTTAGCAGACGCTGTTGTTCAAAGTGACTTACAATAAATACATTTGTCAGAAGAAGGTGAAACACTTAATTGCTGTTAATACAGTAACACAAATATCTCTCAGACATTGGTTTAGATTAATGGTTTTGATACGTATCGTTTGATATATATATTTGGCCACACAGTTATTGTCAGAAAAAGTAATTGTGGCAATATTCAAGAATGTATATTTTTATGAATGTACCTGTTGCAAGGTAGCAGTCATAGTTGCCAAAGTCATATACAAGCCTTCATGTTATCATTCCATTTCAGCTCAACAAAAACACCCAGCTTACTAAATAAATCCCTGAAGGATCATACCGCAAAAACCTCTTCTTCTTGTTCTCCAGTAGAAACTCTTTGGATCTTCCTTTCCTTCCCTCCAGGACTATCCAGCCGTTCTCTTTGGTCTCTGCATCATCTGTGTCTGCTGTGGTAATAGAAATCTCATATTCTGTAAAAAAGAAAAAAAAAAAAATTCTTCTAGGAAGTATTTGTGAAGTCTAGGAAGTCTTTTCCGGAATTGGTGAATCAAATACTCACATTTGATCATTAATAATCATTAATTATCAATTATCGAAAATTGAAAATTATTATTAAGAAAGATTAAGTAAATGACTAATACTGTAATATAATATATCAATATAGTAGCCTATATGTAGTTTCGATTCATATCTATAGTCTGATGACTAGCTCAGGTTTGGGTGAATGAGGTATTTTCTTTCGCTTCATATTTGTTTTGACCAATCATACTGCTGGAGGTGGGAATCTGCGCAATTGGTGTACACAAACTTGGCCAGCTGGAGTAAAATGTAAAAAGGTAAAGTTTAAAATCTAAACTAAAACCCCTTCTGAAAGCTTCATCCACTTGTCCAAATTAGCTTTCTTTGGTAGAAACGAAACAGGAAACAGGGCTTAAATCCTCCCTGTGGAGTTACATTTAGACATTTAGGGCATTTAAGCAGACGCTTTTATCCAACGCGGGTTGTGGGTTTCCGGCCCAGGCTCTGTGCCATCTCCCCCCAGAAGTTCTGCTATAACATAGTAGGACTGCTGGATCCAAGACTAGCATATATGTGAATATATTTTCATATATACTGGTGAATATATTGCATATCATAATTGAATATCTATGTCTAAGGCCAACAAAACAGAAGACAAGTCAACATCCCAGAATGTAAAAACCTCTCAGAATTATTGAAGTTAATAATTGTTTAAGTAAAGACACTCAATACAATGAACGTGTATGAATAAAACCCAATATTCACTATCAGGGACAACTTGATGTGACATAACCATAACATGATGTCATGTCATCAACGTCTTACTGGTCTTCTCATTGAAGTCCAATGTGTCATTGTTGGCACAAGGAAACTCCCTCATTATCTGCCCATCGTCCTCATTCTTGGCCAGCCAGCGGTCACAGGGGAACCGGAATGTCTTGTCCATCACCTCGTCCGTCACTTCGATGGACTCGATGTGCCAGCCGGGAGCTGGACCTGCGGCCATGGTGATTATGAAGAAAAAGTATTCAAAAAGATTTTGAATTTTTGGTAGGACTATAGGATCAAGATTAAGATGTACTTTAATAATCATAATGGTACATTGGCATATTTGTTTATATGTTCTGTGTAGTTGCAGTAGGAGTTGAAGTACGTTGCACATATACATAGGATTGATAGTATATTGATCATATTCAAGGATTTTACATAACAATTGTACAATTGTCCAGTATGAAGTATGAAATGGCATGCATTTCAAACCAAAGCTTTATATATAAATGTATGTATTGCTCAATTTGTATTTATTACGCGAAAAACAACTAAGCAACAAAACAAATTTTTTTTCTGACCTTTGTTGTCATGCCAGACACGTACTTTGGAGAGCTCTCCTAAACTGAGGATATCTGAAAATCGAAATGTGTCCACCTGCTTCCGTTCAAACTTGTTGGATTTGGTGGAATCTTTCATGGTCAGTGTTCCTGTGTCTCCATTCTCTCCGAAAATAATGAGCCAAACATTAGCGTCTGTACCGGCCCCTGAGGAGATAAATACAAAGATTCAACCTTTGAGGTTTGATAAACTCTTCCTCCTTACAATGACACAGGTTAAACTAAAAACAACATGAAAAAAATCATGGAGGATGTACTAGTACTAGTGTTCCAAGAAATACCAAAACTCTCATGAAGTTTAGAGTTTAGCGTTAGTTTTACAGTCTAACTGGTCCAAATCTCAACATTAACTCCAGTACACTTCATACACAACATTGCACAAAAAATGTCACAGATAGTTTTCTCTAATATATCTGTATTTATATAGTCCATGTGCAATACAACCACATGGAAACCCGGCTGGTCATGCATTTTTTTACCTGCTTGTTATTGTTGTAGAGCTAGCACGATACACTCTAAACTGTGATGTTAATGTCATATTGGGGACATTTTGAAATGTGAGACGTGTGGTTTTATTCTATTTTAGTTAGGCTATTCTTTAGGGCAGGGTACTTTCATAATTTGCCGATGTGCAAAAATATTGACCAAACAATGGCTCAATAGTAAGGAGTGCTGCTGCCGATGGCTTCACCTGGAAGCCTGGTCTCCTCGACTAGACACACAGGACCGATGATTGCTTCTTTAGTTCCCTGCATCAGACTTCTTATTAAGATTATCTCTTGAATATCCAATATCTTAAAATTAATGCCATTCAAACTATATAAACTAATATTGACATGATTGAATACACCACCACAGTAGCAGTAAAGTAAATTTCACTTTCATTTCACAGTGAATTTCACTTTTAGTTAGATGTCAGGATGTTCCTGCCGGGAACATCCTGACATCTTCATCTTCATCATCTTCCGGATGTTGAACACGCATAATCCACATAAATAGCCAAACAAACTGGAAACATAGGGCGCTCACATGACGTTAAGCATTTTCTGGCGCATTATGTGACGTTTGAGAACCTAAAACCCTGTTTCTCTCAGTTGACACAGTAACACATAACCGCCATTTTCAGAAATCTCCACTCTGGCCGGAGTTTTTAGAAATAATCGTAATCGTACATGAAGGGAAGGGAAGACGGCCAAACCCTGTGGTTTGGTCTCTCATTTACACAAAAAACCTGTTTTTATCACAGAAAACGATTACTATAGAAACCTCAGACTTGCTCACATTGGGTTTACTGGAAACAGAGGTAACCAGCTAAAACAGTTTGAACTAGTCATGCAACCTCCACAGTCTATTGTATGTCTACATAGGGACTGTACTGACCTGAAACGTCGCTGGTTTTCACATTGATGATGTAGGTGGTGAGTTCCACCATCTCTTCGTCATCCACCACAGCCGCCATCTCACAGATGAGTGTGCCCTTGGGCCCCTGTGTCTTGGACAGCCAATCTTCGTAGGTGAACAGACACTGTTCTTCGGTTGTCAAGTTAAGTAAAGTCACCTGAAAGAACAGGTACACTCATCAGAGGTTTAAATATTAATGAATCAAAGAGTAGAGAGGGGCGCAGGGGGGAGGGAGGCACATGTGATCACATGTCATTTATCAATTAGAAAGTAGTAGATCATTTCAGAATAGTGTACATGCAACATTCCATTTAGTAATAATGATAGCTAGTAATAATATAGCTGAAGGTAATGGTTTGTTACATGGTCGCAATGTCACATGTCAATGGCGTTGTAAAAAATGTCTAATCGAATACACCAAATTGCAATGGGTTACTTGTGTACTTATTGTGTAGGTGCTTTTTTTGGTGTGAAAATCAGCAAATATTTCTCACTTCAACCTTTGTAATTTCCACAACTGGTCTTTCACACCTGTGACTAGTTTAGCTGTAGGACTTATACTTTTGGAAATCTCTGCATTAAAGCACCAAGAAGGCACTTCAACTATCTCATTAAAGAGCAATTGAACCCAAAACCACTTCGTTTTGCTTGAAAAACGGTATGTCTTCTATATGATTGTGAACATAACAATCTATGCCATTTTGTCACTGTTATTAAAATAATATTGTCTTAGAAAAAAATTGGTGTAAAATCCTATGTGAGTATTCCACCCCCGTTCCATAAACATGGAACTTTTTAAACTGTGATATCCCAGTCATTTCATCCCGCCAATTTTAGTATTATCCCCCAAAATTACATTTCTAGTCTCTTTATATTATCACCGTTTCTGCTAAACAATGACTCTTTGTTGTGAGGCTCCAGATACTGTAAAACAGTTGATTGTGATTAGCTCATTAAACCTCCAGCAGTTTGTGCCTCTCTCTCTCTCACTCTCTCTGTCTCAATCTCTCTATCTCTGTCTCTCACTACTACTGCTACTGCTCACTGCTATATTGCTATAGCTACTACTATCACTACTTCCACTAGTGCTACTACTAGTAGTACTACTACTATTACACAGCGAATAATTTAATCTTCCAGCTTTGACAGTATTACAGTTTAGCTTCAAGCTATTCTAGCAATGTTTCAACTCTTAGCTTCTTTAGGTAATGCAGTTCAATGCAGTTCCAATTCTGTCAGTTTTACATTTCAGCTGCCTGGTTTTTCAGCAACGCAGTGCAATACATTACAGGTTTCTCATCTAAAATAGTTTTTTAATCTAAAACATGTCATATGAAAGCTGAGACTCCAAAAGTATAAACCTTATCAATCTGTGACCTAAACTCAACAAACTAGATAGAGAAAACATTGCTTGTGGTTGCAACATCATGTAATGCGAACATGTCCGACTCTATAATTCGACATTTATGCATAATACTTATATGCACATGCACATCTGTATCTATATCTTTAGATCATTGCTACCATTGCTACCATCAACGCTTATGTATAACTCACCACTTTATGTACAATACTTAGATGCCATGCACTTGATATCAGGTATTAGGCAATTTCCCTCGGGATCATTAAAGTACTTCTGTCTGTCTGTCTGTCTGTCATTCTCCAATGCTATTTTATTTCATTCTCCATTGCTGCTCGGACTTGCTCTTACTAGAGGACCTTTTGGTCTTTATTGGTCATTCTCAGTATTTTTTAGATATGGCAATGAAATTTGTTCTCTGCATTTGACCCATCCTATGGCACATAGGAGCAGTAGGCTGCTATGTTCAGCGCCCGGGAGCAAGTTGGGGTTCAGTGTCTTGCTCAAGGAAACTTGACATGTGGACAGTTGGAGGAGGGGAGGGGGAGGAGGGTTGAACCACTGACCCTACGTTTAGTGGATGACCAGCTCTATCCACTGAGCTACTGCTGCCCCCATATATTAATATGCCCCCACATATTCTGTGATAGCCTTATCAAAAATGCACAAAATGTACGATAAAATAGATTAGATTAGATTAAATAAAGTACTATCTAATCTAATCTAATCTATTTTATCGTACGTTTTGTGCATGTTTTTCCATGTTGGAACGGGCCTCGTCCAATACATTTCATTGTACGCACACAATAACTATTCACTCTTAGTCATATTATTCTTCACACCGAAATGTGAAATTAATGGAAGCTTTCATTTGAACTATATTACAAAGGCCTACTTCCATATGGCTATGATATGCATTTAAAATTTTTGTAAACTTTATACTTTTTGAGATATTTGCGATAATGCAAAAAAACTCTCATAGAGATTACATTGAGCCTAGCTTTCCAATTGTTACGTTTGACTCCGCTAATTGCTTTCTAGCTTAGCATGGTTTAGTGCAGACTTCATTTGTTTAAAAAAACAAAGAATACTTACTAATACTACTTAAAGTCAAGCAGATGTTCTGGGTTGTTGATTCATTTGTTGAAAGACTTTAAGCCTGACTTTAAAGTCTCACTATCAATTCGCTTTTGGCAATTGCTTCTCTAAAACAATAAAAAGACAATACAACAATTGTTATTATGTATATTGTTTTTTAACTAGTGTACTAATGGTAGTTGGTATAGGTATTCTCAAGACTCAATATATTCAACAAACAATAACATTATTACACGTTGTTTATATTACAAAAGATAAAGATAAATCATGAGCGTAAATATAACATGCCCACTTTAATATCTCTTCAGTGATTGCTTTTGTGTGTCTGTATTTAAAAATTAACGCATAATGTATCTTTTTATTTTGTTATAAATCCTCCTCTCTATCTATCTACTGAACACATAAAGGCAGATACAAACAGGCTCTTTGTGTTTCTCCCCAGTTGAGAACCACTGCTCTACACCTCAACCACCAACAGGGGCACCAGGTAACACTCTGGGAGTTTACCATCATGGTACACGCTAACATTGTAGGAATGGATACCATGGCACATGTGTACATGATAGATAACTATGGTGACGGAAGCTTGCCTTATCGAGGAACCAGTCAGGTCTGCTGCCGCTTCCATCGATGCGGACCCTCATCTTCTTCAGCGGAGCGATGTCATCAATTTCTAGGTTAAAGGTGTCCTGCTGGCCCCGTTCAAACCTGACACACACACACGTTCCAAACTTAATTTGAGATAGTTAGTGCCAATGATTCAAGTATGACGCATTAAAGGCCCAGTATGCAACTTTGGCCATTCCTGCTCGCAATTTTCTCTACAAAGCTCCGCCTGCAGCTTCGGTGTAGATATTTACGACACTGTCGTAACAACTCGTTGACGACGCTCCCCCGCCCACTTCTACACTAGCCATGAGCATTTGTTTTCAAAGAAGCTGGCAAATGCGTGGAGACATGTAAACCAATCCTTTCTGTATAGTTGTCGGGGAGATGTTTTATCCTACATTAGATTTGTTTTATCTTTTGTTGAACAGAACGATCAGTGTAAGAGTGTTGGCCAACATAATACATAACGATAGCATGAACAACCACCAAGAACGCAAGCTAGAAACATACAGGGCACACAACAAAACGGTCGAGAAAACACATTTTCACAGAGACTACAAAGAAAAAAAAAGACAACAAAGTTCACCCAAATGTACTTACAATTTCAACAGCAACACGGCCAAGTCGGCATCTGATTCGCAGTCTTCATTTTGATCTCTCAGTTCACGCCGTTCCCAATGTTTATTCGTGTCTGGCCTCTCTATTTGTCACTTGCCCTTTTTTGCTTCTTCTGTTCCTCCGATGGATGGGTTCCTGTGTCTCTTTTTAGTTGGAAAGTGTTTGTGTGATTTCACTGTCCAACCTTTTCCTCCTTTTAGTGATGGAGGTACCAGCCGACCAGCTGAGGTAGTTGAGCAGAGCACTCGAGCAGGAGCGTGGGGTTTCATGCTTGGAGGTAGGTAGGGGCAGTTCCATTAACAGCTTTGTAGGCCAGTAGCATAATCTTGAATTTGATGCGAGCCACCACAGGGAGCCAGTGGAGGTCATGGAAGAGGGGAGTTACATGGGAGTGCTGCAGTGTTCTGGATCTGCTGCAAACGATTTATCGCGGTTGCAGGGAGTCCACCTAAGAGCAAGTTTTTTCTTACTACTTGCCCGACATAGAACCTGCTCAGAATAAGAACCTCAGGCAACATCCCTCAGGTCTTCTGTGTCCTCTACCTGCACCACAACGACCCTGGTCCCATCTCTACATTGACTTTGTGACTGGTCTGCCTTTGTCAGATGGCAAGACAGCTATTCTGGCAGCACAGCATTTGAGTCCCAGCACACTTTATCGCAATAGAAAAACCCCCATTGGCCCATGAGACTGACGCCCTGATGATCCGGCAGGTATTCTGGCTTCATGATCTACCAGTAGACATTGTTTCTGACCAGGGTCCCAAATTCATCTCCAGGTTCTGGGAGGAATTTTGCTCCCTCCTGGACGCGTCTGCCAGCCTCTCTGGAGAGGGTCAACCAGGATCTAGAAATTACACTATGCAGCTTGGTAGATTCCAACCCAACAACCTGAAGCTTGTAGCTACTGTTGGTGGAATACACTCACAACCAACAGTCTTCATCGACAGGTATGTCTCCCTTTGAGTATCAGATGGGCTGCCAACCATCATTGTTCCCCAAGCAGGATGTGGAGGTGGGATTACCAGCAGCAATGGACTGTGTCTGTGTAATTTTGTCTGGACATGGGCCAGAAATCAGAAGCCAACCAAAGACATCAGGCTTCCAGCTTCCAGCCTGGAGACTAGGTTTTGCTTTTGGCAAAATACCTTCTACTCCTACTTCTACTACTAGAATGGAGAGCTGCAGGTTGGCGCCACACTTTGTGGGTCCTTTTGAGGTGCTTCAGCAAGTGAATCCTGTTACATTCAAGCTGAGTCTACCATCTTCAATGCACATTCATCCAGTGTTTCATGTGTCTCAGCTGAGACCTGTATCTACCAGTCCACTGTCTCCCACATTAGCAGCCACTCATAGAGAGGGGGGTACTGTCCCAATTGCAGGTGAATCCGCAGCTGTTCCTGTGCCCGTGCCCAGAACCAAAAAGGCAATTGCACTGCCAGCACTAAGACACATTCTCACTTTGTTCCCTACATCAATTAGTAAATGACTATGCCCTGTAGTATGGAGCATGTATCTATATGCACCTCATTTGAGAATTCCAATATCAATTATTCAATCGTTCACACTTCTGCACCACGCAAATAATCTGTCTGCTTCTTACCAGTTTCTGATTCTTTAAAAAACGAACTTACTACCACTATGTTTCCGGGCTCTGTGATCATTTCTCTATTGAAGGGAGTTTTCAGTTAAATTTTTGTCTCCTAGTATTAATGACCATATCATGTAGCATGTGTGCGAGATGAGCTGAGACTTATTGAACTTGACTTGTTGAACATTACATCTACATAGTACCCACCGGTCTTCGTTCTTTTGCAGGAACATCTCTTCTGTGCTTCCGTTGACTCCAAACACTGACATGTAGATCTTGCTGTCAGTCCCTGCGTTCTGCACATCCCCGGTTAGCACTGTCACCTCATAGATGATCTGGAAGAAATGTCAATAAATAAGGGATGTGTACCTTTACTACAATTGCCATATGCTTTTGTGATTTTGTTTCCTATTCCGGTACTTCTGAATGTTCCCTCTACCCCAATGTTCCCTCTCACTTCTCACAGTCTTTCATAGTCCATCATAGTCATGAACAACATTGGCAGGCTAGTGGAGTGGGTGTTTGACTCCCAATCAAAAGGCATTCAAATGGTTTGGATCATCAAGTCTACAGTCTACCAACCTTGAGGGGATTTATTTTTTCATTCATCCTTCCTTAATTCAATACCTTCTGAGTGATAGTGATGGTCTCGGCATCCAACACGTTGAACACCCTGGAGGTCAGCCCATCTGCTCGGTCCTTGGCCAGCCAACACTTGCAGGCAAACACGTATCTGACGCCCTTGGTTGGTACATCAACAGACAGTTCATCCACTAGCCAACAGCTTTCAGGAGTGGCTCCATCATGGCCTAGCTGCGGGGGAGACACACAGAGGAAGTAACAGTCATGGGGATGTCCAAAGTAAAAGTTCCTGCCCCAAGTAACTTGGGTCAAACATTTGACAGTGTTCAGTAGATGGATACAGCAAAAAAACCTTTCCCCACCCCACTTGGAATTTGACTTTCTGCATGTCTGTATGTATATATATATATATATATATATATATATTTGTGCAAATAAATGCATATATTGTTCTGGTAACTTTGTACTGTATTAGCAGCAATGAAATGTTTCACCTTCTGATGACAAATGTACTCTTTGTAAGTCGCTTTGGATAAAAGCGTCTGCCAAATGCCCTAAATGTAAAATGTAAATATTGTTTATCATAAGCTATTGTACATTGTATATATTGTGTATACTCACCAGTTTTTGTGTTTACTACAGGGGCAATGGTGGCCTGCCAAACAGTACTGTGTTGTCTGCGTAACCTGTAGTCATCTTTGAGCCATAACCCTAACCCCTAACTTCTTCTTAATGATGTATCTAAAATTCACTATACAATGATTTGGATAAAGGCATCTCCTAATTTAATCCCTTGATATCAATTATTACCACTCTATGTATGCTAGCCATTCTATTTTTCTATACTTTCTCACCTCCACCTTCTTGATTATTCCCACATCTGACCCGTGGCACTCAAAGCTGTCCAGGGAGCCCTCCTCAAAGCTAGTACTGCTGTCGGATTTGTCCAGCCACATCCGGTCTGTCTGGCTGTGACCGGGCCCAATGATGATCACGTAGGCCCTGCTGGAGGTGCTGCTGTCCTCCTCCATGCCCGTGGACACACTGATGCGGTATGGGATGACTGGAGAAGAGAGACGAGGCACGAAGCTCACTGTGAGTGGGGACTTTGGGGGTGTACTATAAGCAACACTAACAAAAACAACAACACAAATGGTGTTATTATAGTAGTTTTTGCAACATGAATGTTAAATGAATGTGTTTCCATTCAGGCAGTCAGAACCACTATAGGGGTCCTGTGGGTCAAGGATATTTAAGATAGCACAGGAGGCAGGAAAAGCGAAGTGGAGTATCTAATGCCTTAAGTTGTATGTGCCTGAGTAAACGGTTTGATGAGAAATCTGGATTCTGCACTTAATTACATTGGTGACGAGGATAAACTACACTTGTGAAGTACGATGGCGACATATGGGAAAATTGCCGAGTTTGACCTAGAGGTGGAGGACTGGCAGCAGTATGAGGAACGCTTGGATTTCTACTTCACAGCAAATACCTTTACGGATGTGGAACAACAGCATGCCGTCTTTCTGAGTGTATGTGGAGGGAAAACATACGCAATACTGCGGGATTTGTGTCTGCCGGGTAAGCTAGGCAACAAGCCCCTGACAGACTTATTGAAGCTTTTGAGCTTGCACTTCGCACCAAAGTGCAGCATCATTGTTGAACGTTTCAAATTGCATGCAAAAGTACGGTAGCAAGGCCAGTCAGTCGCAGCTTTTGTAGCTGAACTGAGGAGACTTACAGAACACTGAATTTGGGACTTCACTGGACAACATGCTACGGGATAGGCTGGTGGGTGGCATTAATGATGACCATATCCAACGCCGGCTCTTATCGTAACCGGATAAGAAACTGACTTTAGCGAGGGCAATAGATTTAGCAACAGCCATGGAAACCGCGGCAAAAGATGTAGAGCAATTGCAGCAGACAGGGGCAGGGGGGCCTGTGCACAGACTACAGCCAGCAGTCTCAGATCAGAAACTGTACGCTGCAGGATGTTTTAGATGCGGTGGAACTCATGGGCCTGCTGACTGCCGTATTGTAGATGCAGTGTGCCACAACTGTCGAAAAAAAGGACATTTGGCAGATCAGACAGAACCAAGGACATGCACGAGGTGCAGCCCACATGCTGGACGAAAATGAGGAAGAGGAGAATTATACTCACATGCTGTACAACCTGAGAGAGGACAACAGAGTGGAGCCATACAGAGAACAACTGTCAGTGAATGGACAGAACATCACATTTGAAATGGACGCAGATGCAGGCTTAACAATCCTGAGTGACAAACATAGGTAGATGGGGGGAGGTAAACTTCATCCTGCAAAAATAAAACTCTACACTTACACCAGAGACAGAGTAGATGTGCTACGTAAAATGTATGCACAGGTCAATTACAAGGGGCAAATAAAGCAGTTGCCATTGCTGGTGGTAAAAGGAGAGGGCCCAAACCTCATGAGGAGATAATGGCTCAAGGCAGTTAGATTAGATTGGACTGACATTTTCAAAATACAAGTAGAGCAGCAGAATGAATTAAAAACTCTACTCTCACAACACAAGGAAGTTTAAAGAGGAGCATGGCACTTTAGTGGGGGCTATAGTGAAGATCTACGTCGACCCGGAGGCCAAGCTGCGCTACTTTAAAGCCAGACCCTTGCCATATGCACTTAGGGAGACAGTTGAAGCAGAATTAACCAGACTACAGAAGGAAAGCATCATAGAGCCTGTGAGTTTTTCTGAGTGGGCAGCCAATAGTGCCCATAGTAGAACCAGACAAAACCATACGAATATGTGGGGACTATAAAGTCACAGTGAATCCAGTGACCAGTTTAGACAATTATCCAATTTGGAAGACAGATGACTTGTTGGCAGTGCTGTTCAAAAAGATTCACAACAATAAACACACCGTGGATTGTACCAATACACCAGGCTTCCCTATGGGGTGTCATCTGCTCCAGGCATTTTTCAGTGCACCATGGACAACTTACTACAAGGACTGTCTCAGGTAGTAGATGTCATCCTTGTGACCGGGGATGATGATGCCAGCCACCTGAGAAATTTGGGAGTGGTACTACGTAGACTTAGTGCAGCAGGACTCCGTCTCAGGAGAGACAAATGTATTTTCATGGCACCAGAAGTGGTGTATCTGGGGTACAGAATAAGTCACAAGGGGATTCAACCAGTTGCTGAAAAAGTCAAAGCTATTGCGGAGGCACCTCAACCAAATGCAGCTGAAGTCCTTCCTAGGTACTCTGTCAACAGCAGAACGGGGGTATTCTCAGCTGGAGAAGGAGGCTCTGGCAATAATGTTCGGCCTGAAAATAATTCCACCAGTGGAATTTTTGTGGGCCAGTGTTGGGAAAGATGTGATTTTCCTGATTTTCATTGATGCCTATTCCAAGTGGATTGAGGCTCATTCAATGCAGGTCATAACATCAGCAGCCACTATAGACAAGTTGCAAACCATCTTTGCCACCCATGGAATCCAATGCTGTTCTGGTTAGCGATAACGGGCCAAGTCTGGTCAGCGCTGAGTTCAAACAATTTCTGAACAAGAATGGCATTAAGCATGTAACTACAGCACCTTTCCACCCATCCTCAAATGGCTGTGCAGAGCGTGCGGTGCACATGTTCAAGGAAGGAATCAAGAAGATGGGGGAGGGGAGTGTGGAGACAAAGATATCCAGGTGTTTTTTTTCCAAGTATCGTTCAACTCCGCAGCCCACAACAGGGGCCACACCAGCTGGGCTCCTCGTGAACCGGAGAATCAGGACTCAGCTAGATTTAGTGCGTCCTTCACTGAGCCCAGGACCGGGTATTCATGGAGTCTGACCCAGTTTACGTGAGAGGGCACTCGGGCCAGAAGTGGATTCCGGCAACGCTGGTCGAAAGGACAGGACCGGTATCATGGAGGGTACAAACACAGGACAGTAAGGTGGTAAGACAACATCAAGACCAAATCCGACCACGGCATGACATCAAACTGACAGAAACCAGCCGCCAAGAAAAGAGTTTAGTGGTGGATCCGGTGCCTCTTAAACTGGCAGATCCTGAGCCAGAGCATTTGGCATCAGAGACTGATGAGCTGGCACTCTCTGAACCGGGTCTGGATGCCAGTAGACGTCATCCAATGAGAGTTAGGAAGGCACCTACTCATCTCAAGGATTATGTCCTTTCAGGGGCAGAATAAACCATGTAGGTGCCTCGAGGAGGGTAGTCGACCCTTACCTCGTAGTTAGGGTTCATTGTTCGTTGTTAAAAATGAAGAGAAAGACATTTTGAATGACTATGGGGGGAGGGAGTGTTGCAACATGAATGTTAAATGAATGTGTTCCCATTCAGGCAGTCAGAACCACTATAGGGGTCCTGTGGGGCAGGGATATATAAGATAGCAGAGGATGCTGGGAAAGGGAAGCTAATGCCTTAAGTTATTTGTGACGGTTTGAAGAGAAATCTGGATTCTGCACTTTATTACAAAGACAAAATTAAGGACGTCAGGTTCTGACAAACTTCTGCCCAACTTGTAAGCTACTGGGACCTTGAATTTCCCCACGGGTATCAATAAAGTATGTACAGTATCTATCTATCTACCTTCAAAGAAAGGTGAGCACAAATGTTTAAACACACAAGATGAGACCCCATTCTTCTCTGTCGTTCCGTTATCGTTGCTAAAACGGAGACAACCCAAAACAAGAGCAGACAATAGACCAAATTCAATTGAGGCCTTGGTTATTAAGGTAAAGGATAAATAAAGTGTACGGCAGGCTAATATTGCAACAGCAGGCTACTGATTTGAAGCAAGCAAATATAAAATTAATACTAAGCTGTTATTAGGCTACATGATAAATAATAACCTATGGCATATAGGCTAGTTAGCCCCAGACGTCATGACATTACACAATGGCTGTATCATCCTAGCTGCCTGCTAGTAAAACTTAATTTGGGAAACACATTCCAGAAACGGTCACAGATTGTGGACCATCAGCAACAACCCCCTCATCCTCCACTGACGCAGACTTGAGACGAGGTGAGCTTAGTTCAACATGGAAGCAAAATGAAACTATTTTGACTTGGAATGACTGTAGCAACGGGGTGTTTTAGTGTATTAGGCAATAATTGAGATAATAGGCTAATGTTAATTATGTCCTTCATGCTCCTATAGAGGGGCCTGATGTTGTAGATAGAGAAGATGTGATGGAGGATGCATGAGAGCATGAGAGACAGGCATGCCCCTAAACAGTGCTAACTGGAAAAACCTCCAGCACTCACTTTTGACGGCCAGTGGAGTTGATGGTCACCTTCAGAAACAGATGCAAAGCGAAATAGAAAAGAGTAGACTGCTTCTGGAGTAGGCTTTTGGATGTGACCCTTCATTTGGCATCAGGAAACGTGACTTTCAGTCACGTGACTGCTGGCCCATTATGATCATATTTCACCACGTGGAGATGATAAGGCAACATAAAAAAGGAACAAGATTAAACACACTATCTGAGTCCCGACACACAAAATGAATTAATCAATCTCCGTGGCGAACAAGTGCTAAATACTATCATGGCAGAAAGGGAAGCTTCCATCTACTATTCCATCATACGTGACTCAACCCCAGACATGTCACACACTGAACAGAATGTTTTATTGTTCAGATACACATATCAAGATGGAGAAGTTTGGACGATAACAGAAAGATTCTGCCAATTTAAAGACTTCTTTAAAAAGACAGGCAGAGACATTTCTGAGATGATTTGTGATGTTCTGCAAGCCAGAGGCATACCATTAGAAGATTGTAGTGGGCAAGGGTACGACAATGGAGCCAATATGTCAGGAAAAGTAAAAGGCGTTTAAAAGCTAATCCATTTGTTTACTCCCTGTGTGCCGCTCAATGCAGGCTATGCGGGGTGAATGGGACTCGCTTCTTGCTGAGGCCTCACTCGTAGCCCAAAGCATGGACATCCCCACATGTACAGTTTATAAAAATGAAGGGAAGTGGAAACGGAAAAGGAAACGTATGGCTGATGAAGATGAAGATGCATATGGAAGACAATGAAGACAATACAGCAAACACATTCAGAAACCTTTTTGTTGCAACGGATAGCACCATCAGTGCTTTGAGTGAAAGATTCCAGGCCACAGCCAGCATATGTGAAACTTTTGCACCTATTGTGAAGTTTGCTAATATGCCAGAAGAACAAACAAAAGTATCATGGCGGACTCCTAACGATCTTACAGCTGGATTGGAGAATTGCATCTAAAAATGATATATGAAGCCACATTTCCTCACAACCTGTCACCTCTTCAGCTCCTTAATGCCATATATAACCTGCAGCTCCAGAGCGTGTTTGGAGAAATCTGCATCGCATTGAGGATTTTCTGCACCTTACCTGTAAGTGTTGCTGGCGGAGAACGGGCTTTCAGCAAGATGAAACTACTTGAGGCCCACCATGTGCCAGGATAGACAGCTCGATTGCTCTTCTCTCCATTGAAAGCAACTTGGCAAGGACCTCATCAGTGATTTTGCCAGCAAGAAGACCCAACAGTGGGCATTTTCTGCAGAGTAAACTTCTGTGTTATGGTAACTGGAATGTAAACTATGGATAGAATTGTACTATTTTTGTTTTTGGAATATTTGTGCAAATCTGTTTGTCTGTTTTTTTGTTTTTGCCTTTTTTATCTTTACAGGATGTCATTTGTTGGCAATGTGTAGTAGTAAGTAATATGGCATTTTAAGCTTTGTTTTATGCCCATGTCCCATTCTTGTTCACTCTGGAAATATAACGGGTGAATACAGTCTTGTGTGGTTGGGTTTTCTTATACAGTAGCTTAAGTAGGCAATTGAATTATGGTCAAGTCATAATGGTAAGCTTTGTGATATAGCCAATGTTGGGGTTTGGCTATAGTGCTAGCCCCAGGGTAAACACAACTCACGCACACTGTTCACTTCATTGTTTTTGTAATTGACATCATGTGGGTTGTCTTTTTGACCATAATGGAATGATTGAATTAACTGGTGTGTGTGTGTGTGTGTGTGTGTGTGTGTGTGTGTGTGTACGCACTTAATGGTGTCCAGGGACCCCTACCATCACTACCATCGTCAACTGGATGCTCTAGGAAGGAGGAACAGAGATGAACCCCCTCCACACCTTCATCACAACTTTCCTCCTCCTCCCCCTCCTCTTCCTCTTCCCAACCCTTCTCTCCATCAGTTGGCAGAGCGAGGGGAAGACAGGCCTGTTCCCTATCAAATGTTAGCAAACCCCCCCCCCAACACACACACACAAACACACACCCAACAGAATTAAATCAGAATCAGTTCAGTCAACAAATAAATTCACTAGTAACACCAACATCACTAGATACTAATGGCAGTCAAACGTAAAAAGCAGTGTATAAGCACTGAGTTTAGCATGGCCAGCATTTAGCCTGTATGTAGTATCTCAGTAGCGTGCATTGTGGCATTCTATTTAGCGTGTTGTTTAGCGTGTACGTAGCATCTCAGTAGTGTGCAGCCTACTGCAGCTTGCGGTTTCGCGTCGTTGCAGAGAATGTATAACGTACTGCATCGTGTAGCGTGCATGTAGCATGTTGTTTAGCGTGTACGTAGCATCTCAGTAGTGTGCAGCCTACTGCAGCTTGCGGTTTCGCGTCGTTGCAGAGAATGTATAACGTACTGCATCGTGTAGCGTGCATGTAGCATGTTGTTTAGCGTGTACGTAGCATCTCAGTAGTGTGCAGCCTACTGCAGCTTGCGGTTTCGCGTCGTCGCAGAGAATGTATAACGCACTGCATCGTGTAGCGTGTCATGTAGCGTGTCGTTTAGCGCGTGGATGTTCCAGGGTGGCGGAGGCCCGCGGGGCGTACCTCCAGAGACGCCAGGAGGCCCAGATTTACAAGCTGCGTGCGGAGAAACAGCTGGTGAGATGATCACATGACGCGGGTCACAGAACCTCGCCCGGGTTTGAGGGTAGGGACCTGTCACTCACCGGTGATAATGTGATGATACTGATGTATATGATAAGGTGATATAGTCAACCGTTTCTATTGTTGTACGTTTATCTTTCACGTTGATACCACTCTTATTGTGTCTATCGTGTACAGATTGTGTAAAAGTAAGTGTTCAGGGATATTTCTCTCTAGGTGATTGTTCTTGGTGAGTCATAACCTCTGCTCTCCCCACAGGGCCTGCGCCCTTCGACGGCCGATGCCGAACGCGACAGGAAGTTAGCCGTACAGCCACAGGAAGTAATAAGATGTCAACAAACACCTCAGCATGGGAACCAACAGGTACACAAACACACACACACACACACACACACACACACACACACACACACACACACACACACAGAAATCTATCTCTGAAATTAATGTGACGAACATATGTGTGTCTTTGCATAGGACTATCTGCATCAATTAGAGTGTATCAGAGAGCAGTACTACCAGGAGATGAGAGTGCTGAGGAGGAGAGCAGAGGTGGAGATACACACAC
>OMKQ01095671.1:18349-28412 GCA_900302335.1 Phycis phycis
ACAAGCCACATTTTTTACTTTACTGTCAGTCACTATCAGTTGTCTATTAAATATTTACATTTTGTCACATTTTTTTTAATGTTCTAATATTCTAATATTCTCCATTGCTGCTCTTACTTAACTCTGTGATGCCCTTATTTTATTGTACTTTATCGTATTTTATATTTTTTTTTTCTTTGATTCCTTCCATGTTTGAACGGGCCTCGTCCAATACATTTCATCGTACAGTATGACTGTAAGTGATGCTGCACATTTGATAATAAACGGCTTGAAACTTGAAACTTGAAACTAAAATAAGTAAATATGTTCGGCTGTCATTCTACCTTTCCCAGAGACGGTGACCTTTGCTTTCCTTTTGACAGCCGATGCTTCTGCTGAAAATGAAGGATGGAATTGTATGTCACAAGTACCAATACTCATCATGAAGAAGACAAACATTCAAATGCAAATCACTAATACCTTTCTTTGAAGCAGCAGTCGGTTTCTTCCCTTTAAGAGGTACAGCCTCTGGGATTAACAAAGATCATTCAATATGAGCAAAACAAATAGTGTATTTTACAATTAAGGTAAAATTTCTGGATTTGATTGGACACAATAATCAACAAACCGGACCAAGTGAAAGGTAAAGAAACATATTTTCTGTCTCTGCAGGGATCCTTTATATAATGAGAGAATATCTTTTCATCATGTCAGTGGCAAAACAATTTTTAGAACTTTTAGATTCCTTTAAAAGTTGACATGGTGAAATTATACATTATATTATTATTTTCAGATTAGGATTACATTGCATCCAGCTTTCATGGATTGCTCAATAATGGTCCAATTTAAAAAGAAATCAGAATTTGTCCCTCAGACTCTGGAATTATCGGAGTAGAGTCTAGGTTGAAAAATCTTGTATTTTTCCTTCAACATATGACAGCGTTTTTACATCACTTGACTGTCCCAGTATGTATTAAATTGTCTCTCACGCACACACATATTATACCTTTCTTCCTTGGTTTCTCTTTGATTACGTCTGGCTCTGTAACAAGACATGTTACAGCACATACAAGTACCATTGTTTCAATCATTCTTTCATTATTCTTTTTTATGTATTTATTATTAGGCAGAGGCTGCAGTGCCTAAGTCATTATTGTGGTTTCCGTAAATATAAACATTGTGTAATAAGACATTAAGGACTTCAGACCAGCAGATGAAATGCTTACCATGTTTAGCTTTCATTTTAGCTGCTTTAGTTGCAACAGAAGACGCTGTAAAAAAAAATGTACACAAAGCAAAGAGATAAATCACACTGGTAACAGACAGGGGGATGCATCAGGTGTTGGAGCGATAGAATTAAGATTAAAAAACAGATGAATTGTTCACCTTTCTTCACAGCGCCGGCTATGGTCATGTTTTTGGAAACATCATAACCTGAAATGTTACACACCTTGAATAAGCACAAACCCATTTTTCTTTTAACAAATAGAAATGATTTTCATATATGTATGTGGCACAAAAAGGTGGCAACGTCAAAGATTTCCGCTTCGTTCTCTCTGACGATAAGTGGGTATTGTACCCACAGATTCCAATGGTGTTGTCACCCACACCCTTTACCTTTGTGTAACATGTATAATACTGCAAATGAAAGGGCTTTGATCAGTGGGCCATCAGCTACCATTGTGTTGCCTCATTCAGCAAAGGATAGTGGCTTAACAGGCATTTCTTTACATATTTACATCTTCAAGATTACCACTAAAATGAACACATGTGTATCTGTGTTTATTACCAAACCAGATACCATATAAACCAGATGCAAAGTCACCACTATCCATGGAAAGCTGTAAAACCTTGATACTCATAATCTACCTTTCTTTGTGTCAGCAGTGCTCTTCGTGGTAACTGGTTCTAGAATGAGGAATCACAACCTTTAGTTCAAAACTGCAAACGTTTACATACATATTATATGATATATGATGATATATGATATACCATACTGTATATCAACAATGTACCAGCAATGTAACTCATGGACCTAATAACTCGGCGTTTGGTCTGGAAACGTTCATTCATTTTGTTTGTAAAATGAAATAGCAAGTAGACAGTTGTGGTTGTATAAAGGGGCGGACTATCATTTATCGATTGTTTTAGTAAGGTTTGTTACTTTGGCTAGAGCCCACCCTTGAGCAAGTTGACGTTCATGTGTTCATTCATGACATTGATGCGTTTGCTGTGCTTATGTTTTCACTTTGACTTTTAACTGTGAGACTTTGGCAGCAGTACCTTGAGGCTGGGCTTCCACGGCTTGCTCTGGAACATCAGCGACTAAAGGCTCGACTTCAGCTGAATCTCGTTTGATCTTTGGGGCCGAGTCAGCTTGTTGGACCGGGGGGGTTGAGTCAGCTTGCTGGACCGGGGAGGTTGAGTCAGCTTGTTGGACCGGGGGGGGGACATCCACCGGTGGTTGTGAGGGTTGGGCCGGCGGCTGCATGTATGGGTGGAAGTGTGGGTAGAAATGTGGCATCGGCTGCTGCTGCTGGGGCTGCGGCTGGTAGAGGGGCTGCAGAGGTGGAGCCCCCGGGTACACTGGGTGGGCTGTGAGAACAGGAGCTGATGGGGCTGCACATGGATAGTATATGATCACATATCACATATATACACACATCTACATACATGTATATATATATATATATATACAGTATATATTTACATAATACATATATATTTGGATGCTAATAACTATGTTGGAGATACAAAAGGCAATCCACCAGTACAACATCTAGTAGCAGAGTTATGTACAGATATGACTGTATTAAAGAGCCAGCGTTTTCCTCCTCATGCAGCTCTATGTTTGCGTGAAACCCACGTCTACATCTCGTTGTATTTGTGTGTGTCATGATGCTGGAGGCCGGTACCTGTCATGGTGGGGGGGGGGTAAGGGTTGTCCGTCACGATGTGATGAACTGGAAACAGGTTTGATGTGTTAAAACGTTTTTTTTTAAAGAGAACAGCATCGTCTGCATACATTGAACTGAATGAAATATTAGTGATGTGGAATAACTATTGATTCCTACAGCCCAGACTCACCAAACCAGCCGGGAGGGGTGGGGCAGTAGACAGGAGATGGACGGCAAGGGCCGACTGCTAAACAGTGATTAGATGCTCTCGTCATACAGAGTTAAAACAATATGAACCATATGCAGATAGTCAGCTCAATGCACACTTTAACATCCTATAACGCTCCTAAAAGGCTTGGCGTCCACAGTGTACATAATATATATACATATATATACATAAATAATACAATGGATGCACTTTCAGTGTTTTGCACTGCCTCACGTGTAGCACTGGTAACATGTCATATTGACACATAGATTTAGTCTTTAATAAAACTCAATAAAACTAAAGGCATTGTTGTCAATTGTGGTCAACCGTCACCAAACCCTTTACCTTCAGGTCCAGGTGCTGGGACCTCCTGCTTTGGGACCTCTTTTTCTGTAAAAGTGGAATATAATGTTGGTAAATATGTGTGTGTGCGTGTGCGTGCGCGTGTGTGTGTGTGTGTAATAATACAATGATTAATAATGGTCATATTTGTAAGGGGGGGGGGGTTACCTTTTTTAGCAGGCTTGGGCTTCTCCACTTTTTTGCCTGCAGTTTTGAAAGGGAAACACATGATATTACTTAAGTGACATTCTGGAGGGCTATCACATAGTTATAGTATTTAGTAGGCATTCTTTGGGACGGGACACACTTTACATTACAGTAATTACACTGTATGCAGTATAATGATATCTTATACAGTAAACAGTTATTATGTTCTACATTGGTAAGCTAATTGTTTATATCTGTCAATTATGATGTTGATCAGCAGTATAATAATCTCTGGTCATTTGTTGCGGTTACTGAAAATAGTGAATGAGCTGCTCTTCTCTGCGCTGATGTACATTCTTCTCATGTCGACGGGACACAGGCGGTGAGAGGGTTTGCTAAAACCACAGTGTGTACACTTCGACTTTACATCTCAGAGTTCAATTTCAAGCTGTAATAGGAGGGTCACTTACACTTTCAGGTCAAAATGCCTCGTTTATACTGTTAGCCTAGAAAGCAACAATAGAACAATTGAAGTGTGATACCTCTCAGCAGTCCAGGAACGCGCCTCACTCTCTTCATTTTCTCCTCCAGCTCTGCATTGCGAGGAAAAGCTGATGACAACACAACAAATACACAGTCAGTGTACAACACTGGTAGATGCTGCTCCACCTAAAGAGTAATGTGTCTGAACTGGGCTTACCTTTCCTTTTGGGTGTTTCTTTTGTCTTCCCTGAGTCACGTACTTTTGTAGCAGTAACTGAGAAGTGTAACATATGTAACTTAATTCATCAATGCATTTCATAATAAGAAGCTTTTATGCAAAACAAGTTGGCAAGTTGCATATATTTCATATATATTTGCATATATTTTAGACTGGCAAATGGACCCACTTCAGTGGCATGTCAGCTGAAGCCTGTTTTGAGGATTCCATGAGCCAAAGGACATTCAAGTAAATACCTTTTCTCCTTGGTTTCCCAATAGAAGCTTTTTTTGGTGGCTCTAAAAGCAGATAATGAAACATATATACGTCATTTTGAAACATAATGTTACATAATCAAGTTCAAAACATTTAGCGAATATATTGTTGATGATATGAATACACCATGTATTGGGTGTTGGGTTTCATGCCTCATATCAATAAGACATATAAGTAGTTACTTATAAGACACATGCAGTACATTTCAATATGCTGAGTTGATGTAAGACGGAATGTACAAAACAAATCCGAACAAAACAAATCCTTTACATACAGATTCACTGTTAAGACGTCGTCACCTGTTTTCTCTACGGCCTTGGCAGCTGAATCTGTAGTCTTGGAACAAATCGTGCAGGGGCACACTGAAAAAGGCAAAACATGAGGTAAACGTATACCTTAGATACAATGATGATAATGTCTTCTGAATGTTCTCTTCATTGACAAACCTGTGGCTTCTGACTGGGCTGCACTTTCCTCAGGTTCACCAACTGGTTTCATGACATTGACTCTGGCTTTGTCATCATCATCATCATCATCATCATCATGATCATCAGCAGCATCATCATCACCATCATCATCATCCTCTCCTAGATCTTCTAGAATTGCCACAATTTACATTGATATCGACAGCTAGTAACATAGACAGCATGCACTGGGCACCTGCTCCAATACAAAAAGTGTGGACAGGCTCACACCAGTCAGAATATTTACCAATAATCTCTTCTGCATCAACCTCTCCACTCTTGTCACCATCGTTCCCCTCAGTTCTCCTGTCCTTCTGTATGTCATCCTCTTCTTCTGGAGACCCTATCCCACTTTCTACTGCCTCCTGTTGGACTGGCACGTGAGGTGCAGCTGGTACAATCAATCCATCTATGCAGTCAAATAGAAACTTTAGGAAGCCACACATTGCTTGCTGCTTTGGTGATATTGTGTGATACAAATACAAGAAAAGGGTAAGTGTTCAATTATTGCAACTGCTTAGCTGGACTCCCTGCAACCGCGATTAAACCGCGATTAAACCTTTGCAGCGGATCCAGAACACTGCAGCACGCCTCGTGTTCAACCGAAACAAATTCTCCCACGTGACCCCCCTCTTCCAAGACCTCCACTGGCTTCCTGTAGTGGCTCACATCAAATTCAAGACGATGCTACTGGCCTACAAAGCCGTCAATGGAACTGCCCCTACCTACCTCCATAACATAAGTAAAACACCACGCCCCTGCTCGAGCACTCCCCTCAACTACCTCAGCTGGTCGACTGGTACCGCCATCACTAAAAGGAGGAAAAGGTCGGATGGCAAAATCTCAACTATTCTCAACTCCTCCCGTTTTGGCACCGCAGTGGTGGAATGAGCTCCCTGCCAATGTCAGGACTGCAGAGTCACTCCCCATCTTCCGGAAGAGACTCAAGACCCACTTGTTCAGAGTTCACCTGAACCCTGCATAACTATCCTCATGCTCTTGTTGTACGTCTTGGCACTTTAATTGCTCTTTGTAATTTGGCACTTAGTCAGAGATGTTGTATACTAGCAATGGTTAACCTAGCAATTGAAATGCTTGAAACTTGTTCTGGTGACTTTCTTACTGTTTTGGCAGCAATGAAATGTTTCACCTTCTTATGACAAATGTACTCTTTGTAAGTCGCTTTGGATAAAAGCGTCTGCTAAATGCCCTAAATGTAAATGTCAATGTAATTCTGACAGGCATACCTAAAAGCACGGAGTCATCGATGTCATCATCATTGTCACCATCAACCTCGTCATCTTCATCGTTGTCATCTTCAGGCATAGTGCTGGCAAAAGAGTCTGAGAGAAAACCATCTTCTTCTTTGTTGATGTTCACATCATCCTGGAGATCAACATTGTACTCAAACAAACTAGTATCAAGCTCATCATCATGGGAGTGTGCAAGGGTTTCCTCTCCTAAAACATCTTCAACTTTGTCATCTGCCTGATCAATGCTGAACTCAAATGGACCAGTATGAAGTTCTTCATCATCGTCATCATCATCTTCCTCCTCCTCTTTGGTGGAGTCATTGTAGTCCTCAGAACTGGATGCAGTCTCCCATAATGATTCTTCATCATCTTCACCATCATCATCATCATCACCATCATCATCATCATCCCCCAGTACTCCACTGTCCTCACTCTCAGCAAATACAGCATCCCCATAAAAGTTGTCAAGTGAAAGTTGCTCTACTTCAACTTCTATACCAAGATCACTGCTGTGGTCAACTTGCTGCTCAATGTCAAGGTCAGCAGATCTGCTCTTAAGTTGGTCCTCATCTGTGAGATCGTCTTCATCATCATCCTCATCATCTGCAAAATGGTCGGAAGTGCCGACAGATGCGGCATCCCCTGATAGATCGTTGAGGCCTTCGTCATCTTCCTCTTCCTCCGCACTGGAGACAGGTATAGACAGGTCTGTGTCACTGGCCAGGACATCACTTGTGTCTCCATCAGTATCTTCATCTTCAGCTGAATCAGTGTCTATGGATGAAGGAGCGGTGTCAACATCACTGTCCAAGGCTGTCTGGTCGTCCACAGCCAGGGCAGCTCCTTCCTGCTCCTCATCAGATGTGGGAATGTCGTCACTGGCCTCCTCCCCAGTGCTGGGTAACTCTTCGTCAGTTTCTGATTCTGTTTCAGAATCATGATCCTCATCATCGTCGTCTTCAATAGCAGGAAGCGGGGGCGTGACTGTAGCAGACTTTTTATCCTCCTCTTCCTCCTTGTCCTCTTCTGTAAGGTCATCTTTTTCATCTTCTGTTTCATCGTCATCATCATCATGGTGGTCTTCCCGCACCACATCATCACCCCGACTGTCATTTTCACTGTCGGAGTCTGCTTTGGCTGTTTCTTCCTCTTCCTCTACACCCTCATGCTGCTGTCCTTCATCTTCATCATCATCATCATCACCATCATCTTCCACAGCAACATCAGCATCAGAGGCGTGAGCAGCAGACTCCTCCTCGCCCCCCTCTTCACCTGCTGCCTGAACTCCTTCTAAATCGTCCATTCCCTGTTCTCCATCGTCATCACCATCATCCTCCTCAATAGCATCAGAGTCATCAGCAGCAGACTCCTCCTCACCCTCCTCTTCATCTTCTGCCTGAACTCCTTCTACATCGCCCTCTTCATGTTCTTCATCGCCATCATCTTCCTCCGCAGGAGCAGAGTCATCAGCAGCAGACTCCTCCCCGCCCTCCTCTTCGTCAACCCCAACATCATCATCATCATCATCATCTTCATCATCACCCTTGTCATCCACCTCTTCCTCCTCTTCCCCTTCATCCTGTTCTTGTTTAGCTATTGTTTCCTCCTCCTCCTCAAGCTCTCCCTCCTCCTCCTGGCCATCCTCCTCCTCCTCCTCCTCCTCCTCCTCCAGTTCTTCCTCTTCATAGTCCATCTCCTCCTCCTCATAATACTCCTCATCATCATAATATTCCTCATACTCGTCCTCGTAATAATCTTCCTCCGCCTCGTCCTCCATCTCCTCCTCTTCCACATCTACCTGTTCCTCCACTTCTTCTCCTCCATCATCAGCTTCGGCTTCAACCTCCTCCTCCTCCTCTTCTTCTCCTCCTCCTCCAGCTTCAGCTGCATCCTCCTCTTCCTCTCCTGATGCCACTATTTCAATTGCTGGTCGTTGGCTGGCTTGCATCCCCACTACTGTAATATGTACAGACATGCAACAAGTCTTAGGTATTAAAAAAAAAAACACACAGGCACAATGACATCTTCATATTAAAGATAGTCAGCAGAAATAATGAAAACACATTTACCACAAACGGAATGATTGGAGACGTTGTCATGTTGACGTTAGCATTACAGCTGTAACAAGTCTCGATGGACGTCCACATCCCACACGCACAGCCAACCCCAGCTTCCGCCCATTTCCAGTGATTCGCGGAGTCATGTCATTCGGAGACAAGTCTCCCCAAGTGATTCGGAGCGCATCCAACAGAATTTTTTGTTCTTCGAAAATAAGCATGTATATGCGGGTTGTTTAAAGGCAGATTATTCCCCATTGCCAGAAGATGAGAATGTCTTCCTGTTTTTTTCTGTTGATTCATGTTCTATGTCATGAAGATGACAGCAGAAAGCAGCATACTTTTTTTTGTTACTTATTCAGTTTCTCTGTCATGTTTCCATCATTGCCGATCAGAGATGATAAATACCCTTGACTACTACAGTCATGTCCCGGCAGTGAATACCAATTACCAAACAGGTATTAGTGGGGGGTTTTGTCCAATGAGAAAGGGTCTAAAGTCATGGTTTGAGAGAGAATGCAGTAGAGTGGCCGACTTAACACTTATTCAAATTTACACCACCACGTAATTTATAACTCTAACACCAAACTTGGCAAAGTTCTTGTCCGCTCTGCGCATTCTTAGTTTCAAAGACCATGGACCCTCTGAAGTTGATTAGTAATTGATAGAATATTGTCACTCATTTCTATATTTTGATGTCCGCATAACTCAGGATTTTTTATCAGACATGGCCATAGAGCAATTTGTTGTAAGTAAGGTTTTTGATAAGGTTTCCAAATGATGGCATTTTTCACAAACATCTGTCAATAACAAACATTATGGGACTAATCATGACTTTTTCTTTAGATTCACTCCAAACCAAGCAATTTGGAGTAAATCTAAGTCATGGTTTAGGAGTAGATGCCATTTATGTGTGATTTTGAGCAATAGCGCTTAGCTTAGCATGTAATCAAAGCTACACTGACATAATCTTTTTGGCTATCGACACCAAACTTGGCTCACTTCAGAAATGAAGTGAGCCAATGTCCTATTTGGTGTCTCGAATGTCTCGAAGAGGGAAATGTGTTGAGCTCCTAGAATAAGGCCTAAAGAGCATGTTTCATACATACGTCTATCAGGGAAGCTCGGGATCATTTGACTTTGACTTGAATTACTAAGCGCCCCGTGTGCCACGTTGCTCCAAACCTTTTGGAGAACGCAGTATGGGATGCATGTCTGACATATGTTTGTATTCACAGATACACTGTGAACACCAGTCGCTTCAAAAATAACTTCAAAACCACTATAAGTAACATATCCATTTGTACTTTTCTAACATATAATATTCATATTAAAGTGATTATCAATTATCAAGATCATCAATCAAATAATCAATCAATCTTTAAGAGAGGGCCATGCCAAACAAGAGACACTCACCTTTACTTCGGGATGGTAAAAATTCCCCTAAAGTATGGAAAAGGGTATTTTTAATTTTCAAGAAACATAATCAGACAGTGAACACACAAAGCTAGCTGGCCAATAGACAGACAAATATTTAAATCAACAATGTTGCCTGAGCTAATCTACCAACACTTACTCTAAGAAATCTAAGAGAGACATAGTAATCTAATCAGAAATATCTGTATCTGCAAAGAATAGACATTGAGTAGAGTAGTACAAGAAGCGCTTTCACAAAATTCAGTAGGCAAGCTGTTTTTGCTGAGCAATTTAGTGATCATGCATACATTGCCTCTGGCAATA